>CM047998.1:11126464-11146234 GCA_026261665.1 Melanotaenia duboulayi
CAGCAAGATTGCATGGACTTGCTGCTTTAGAGCTCAGGAATGGGCGAGTCTGACATTTCTTAACTGTTGTCACCAGATCAGACGTATTATAAATCAGGCTATTTGACTGGCTGATGCAGGTGGAGCCAACTGAAAGTCAGATTATTTATAACTTTCTTCTGCCATGGACCAAGATTTAAATTCAGCAATGCAAGACATCACCCCATTCGAAAGGGAATTAAAATCTTAGAATTAGAATTCAATACTATGAAACAAACTCCGTGATCTTCCTCTCTTCAGATTGTAGATTGTTTGTGGCAAACCAAATAAAGTTGGTGTAAATTTAGGCTGACATTACAGATGGTCTGTTTCACATATTCAGAAAGATTCATTAATCTTCCAAAAGTTACCCAGCAGGTGACTGGTTGAAGTTCAGCTGTTGGCTGTTATTGACATTTGCTTTATTCAATCAGACTACAAGTTGTGACTGTTGATGGTCATTAAACCTAAAACCTACACACAGTAATCAATGAAGGGTGCCAGTTGTGGTTTGAACAAGTTGGAGTCCAACAAGATGGATTTTCCATGCCACTACATCCTCCTTGGAATTTCTTTTTTTTTTTTTTTTTTTTTTTTTTTACAACTTGTAAAAAAAAATAGGTTATGTATCGGATCTACATATAACTGGTTAAGTGAGACGAATAAGAACAATAACGGTGACATGATCTCAGTATATATGCGGCTGGAGTCTCACCACTAATCAAGAGACACTGTGAAGACCAATGACCTCTCCAAACAGGTCAGTTAGTGGAGATGTATAAATTAGGATTGGGTTTAAAACAAATATAAGCTTTCTACAGAGCACCATTAAATCCATTATCAAATAATGCAAAGAATATGACACCATAGCAAACCTGACGAGAGACGGTTGTCCACCTAAACTTACAAACTGTAAAAGAAGAGCATTAATCAGCGAGACACAAACGGTAACCCTGAGGGAGGTAAAATACTCGACATCAGAGACTGATGTACCAGTCCACTGGACCATTCTCAGCTGTAAACTCTGTAGAGATGGTCGTTTTCTGGAAGACTGGCCATTGCTCACCTGAAAAAGGGCATGTATGAGACTCACCAAATTAGTGGAGAAGGCCAAAACTGAATTATTTGGCAATCAGTGAAAATGCTATGTATGACACAAACCCAGGAGCTCTCATCTATTGCTGGGTGGGATGAATAAAAACAGTTTTTATTTTTGTCATGACAGGAATTTATCTAATACCGCAAACACTGAGATAAATAGCCTTAAAAACATTTACTGTGGAAACTGTTTAAGGACATACACACAGCAAAGCACATGTGTTAGTGTGTGAAGTTCGGGAAGTAAAGCTGTAGCCAACATTAAAGCTGAAAAAGATAACACAAAATATTTTTTATCAAAAAAAGGTCACATAACCACCGTAGGCTAGAACCTGGAGAACATTCGAGTCAGATGTCACTTGAGATCCAATTTTGAGAGAGAATACATATGGTATAAAAAATATATTTATAAAAAAAGGTTGGTTAAGATAATCAAAAATAATATAATCCATATGTACTTCACCCAAATATATGGTTCCCAACAAATTTTCTTTGTCTGCATAATGTACAGCTGGGAGAACAAAATGGGCTATTCTATGCTAATATAGTAGTACAGTAATTCTTCTCCAAGTCAGGGGAAAATGTGGTTAACACCAAAGCATACATGGAAAAAAAAAAAAAAAGTAAATCAAATGCAGTAAAATCAGTATACTTTTGATACTATGACTTTGGCTACACCACCCAGTGATACTGTAAACATCTCACCACCATCCCTACAGTGAAGCATGACGGTAGCAGCATTATGATGAGGGATGTTTTTCATCAGCAAGAATGAGGAAACTGATCAGAACTGAGTGAATGATGGATAAAAATTAGCATATATAAAAGTCAATAAAATTCTCCCTAGGAGTGAGTGTGTGTGTGAATGGTTGTTTGTCTCTATCTGTGTTGGCCCTGCGACAGACTGGTGACCTGTCCAGGGTGTACCCTGCCTCTCACCTGCTAAAATGCTGGGATAGGCTCCAGCTCACCCGCGACCCGAAATGGAATAAGCGGTCAAGATAATGGATGGATGGATGGATGGGAAAAGTCAATCATTTACAGAAACCTGATCTAAAAGTAGCCAAACCTTTTCAAATGAAGTTACCTCTAATAACAACAATGCAGTTTCCAAAACAGGCCAACCCCACACTTGAAGGCTTGTCTTTTTACTTCAAATTCAGCCCAATCTGAGCCTATAAGCCTCAGAGCCTCAGAGTATCTGGTGAGGGTAAGGTCGGCTGAGTGCAGAGGATATCAGCCAGTTATCGCCTGCTCCTTTCACTCTCTCCATGATGAGCTGTGCTGCCGAGTGTGTTGTTGCCTAATTCCCTCTAACTACAGCTCTGTGTAATCACACACCCCAATTAACCACCTCGGCTCTCCGTTTCCTGCAACGTGCACGCCGCTCTGTCTTCTCGCCATACCGCGTAATTAGCTTTCATCTGAAAATGAAAAGAAAGGAGCAGCTCAGCAATTGTGCTGCCACTCTCTCCTTCTCCTCGTCTCTCCCCATCGTTCTAGCACTCTACTTCTCATATCATAATGGCCTGCAATTTCAATCAGATGGATTTTTATCGCTGACACTAAGAAAAATTGGCTCTCATCCTAGTCATTCCTTTCACCAACCCCTCCCCAAACAAGCAACCCACCTCATTCGATAGCTTGTGCTTGTGAGACAGCCATCAAGGAGAGTCCTTGTTGTGACTGGGAGGTCTTAGTTTGATATTTACAAAGGGTTTAATTCCCTTGTGTGGATGTGGGTGGCATCGTGGAAGGATTGTGTTTTACATGCTCAAAACGAGATGAATAAAAATTTAATTTTCCATCTATAAATTGGGGGTAAAAAGGACCATCATAAATCCACAGAGGACTTTTAGTTTGAACCATTTTGTTGCCTAACTTTAAATTTAATTGAGTTTAGGCACAAACAATGATTACATGCCAATAACAGTGTTACAACAGGAAGCAGATTGTTGTGCTGTGAGTGATGGGTTAAGATATCAAACTGTCAGTTCCCTGTCATTTGTTCTGATCAATTCATTGCTGCTACTGTCACCTGTATAAGGCAGAATGCCTCCCTCCATGTTTAACTAGTGCAGGTAGGCATTCTGTAGTTGTACTAGTCAAATGTACGTCTAACACAGAGAAGACAGTTATTAGCTGCAACAGCCATCAAATTATCCATCATATTTAGACTGTTGAAAATGTGTTCTGCTGCTGGATGTTAAATGTAAGAAATACAGATAAAAAGGTGGTACATACATGAGTTAACTCTGTATTTACTTACACTGTCACAAAAATAAAGTTAAAAAGTTCTAATTGACTGTTAATTGATTATTTAAATGAGTAGTAATCAACCGGTTATGATATAAAACTGTTTATATTTACCCAGAGATCATGATAAGCAAATGTCTGTGATGTTTGTTTTTCTCTCTTACAAAGTACATGCACATATCAGCCGCCAAAAGTTAACAAGGATATATTTTATGGTATGAAAATGCATTAAAACAGGCATGAGGATAATTAGTAAGAGGATAGAGGTGCAGCAGGTATATATAGTTCTATCATCTTAACCATTTCAGCTTGATTCATCCAATAGAATATGTCTGAAAATTCCTTGTGAAATACAGATTTTAAAATTCCAGTTGGGAGAAGAGAGATCATGTAAAATACTAGCATGCTAGGTGTTAAAAGCCAGAGTTTTTCTTTATAGTTCGTTTAAGCAAAACATACATTTTAAATTCTGCAGGTGGAGGTAAAAGAACATTTTTAGAGTACATAAATTATTAAAACAATGAGAAATATTGACTTTGATCCATCTATGTTCACTTTTTGACCACTTTTCTATTAGCTGAAGCTCATGGAAATCCTAAATGCAGAAAAATCTAAAGTTCAACCTGCCTTCTATTGTGTTTCACTTCGACAAACCATGTGACAAAGTGCTCACAGTCTGAAAAGGTTTGTCACTTAGTCAGATAGTGTTTTAGCACACAGTTAACAAGAAGCTCCCCTGCAGAAGAAAAGAGAGATGATATCGTTGAGAACTTATCAGCAGCATGAATGCTCTTCACAGGCATAGAGGTAATGTGACATGAACAACACATTTTGGTGTCACCGGGAACGGTTCCAGCCGAGTGAATCTCGGTTAAGTTAAACAAGTGAGCAACCCGTTAATAATCCAGCCCTGACATTTAACATATAAGGTGTTTCATTCGGATCTCCTGTGGAGGTGTTTTTAGGGTGCAACGAACTGAGGACCTTTTAAACAGCTTCATAAAGGTGTAGATTCTCCCAGCTCCTGTTTCCTACTGTTCATCTCTCTTCCTCTCCCCAACTATGCCACTCAAACTCTCTGTTCTCTTTTCCCTTTGTCCTGAACAATCGATAAGGTGCTCGTTAGCCCAACGGTGTTCAGCGGAGAGTGCTTGTTTTTTTTAAAAAAAAGCTATAGGGCAGCTATATATTTACAACATTTGCAGCTGAAAATATTAAATAAAAATACTGAGTCTAGAGAAGGTGTAATATTCCTAGAAAAGCTAAACATTGGCAAAAAAGGATATGCACAAAAGGATATTTCATCAGGAGGTGCAACCTGACCTCATCCAAACATTACTCCTTGTTGACTAAACCAAATTTATGACAATTTCTCTTTAAAGTCTGGAAAATTCATGATAATGTATAATATAGTATTCATGGCCTGAAATAATGCAAACCCCTTATTAATCAAAGCATCTGCAACAGCACTAAGTTGGCTTTAGTGAAAAAGTTTGGAAACTCATTACCTCAAAAAATAAAAAAGTAAATAAATAAAAATAGATTTTGAAACTTGAGTAAACTTGAACAATTTAAGTTTTTAAAACTAACAATAACATGACAAATGTAAGTACATGAGGTTGCACAAGAAACTTGATGGGATCAAATTTGTGTAAAATAGAGGTTATGCTCCACAAAATTTAGTTCGAATTTTTTATACATATGATTTCAAAATTCGCCTTCCTCAGATGAGTTGATTTCTTTACATTTTTCTTTATCCTGATTTGCAGCAGGAACTTTGTGTGTTTCTATTTATTTTTATTTGTTGTGTTCATGCACAAAAAAACATGAATCTCAGATGAGAAAAAATGCATTGTACCAGATTTGGCCACTGGCTAATGCTTTGGTTTACTCTTCATTCTCATTTTCCTTGTTCTGAGTCCTGCCTTTTGACCCCATCTTTCACTTTATCCTCCTCAGCAGACTCTTCTCCTTTGGCATCACTCACACTCCCCTCAACTGGTTTCACGCTAATCTCTCAGGACGTACTTAGTTCACCAGGGCTCTGTCCTGGGCCCCTTTTCTTTATCACTTTCCTCCTCCCCCTTGACCATATTTTCCACAAATTTATTCATTCATTCATTCATTTACTCANATCTTTATCACTTTCCTCCTCCCCCTTGGCCATATTTTCCACAAAGTTAACATTAATTTTCACTGTTTTGCAAATGACACCCAGCTCTACCTCTCCCACCCTCTTCCAAAACCTCCTGTTTATCTAAAAAAAAAAAAAAAAACAACTTGGTTCACTTCAAACTTCTTGAAATTAAACAGTGATAAAATGGAAATNCTCCAAAACCTCCTGTTTATCTAAAAAAACAACATGGTTCACCTCAAACTTTTTGAAATTAAACAGTGATAAAATGGAAATTCTTCTGGTTGGAACAAAAGCAATATATTACCGAAGGTTTTTTTTCCTGACTAATGACAGTTTCTCAGTCTCCCCGTCACCTCCGGTTAATCTGGGTGTCATCCTCAACAGAACAATTTGTCATTCTAGTGTCACATCAATAACATTAACTGGTTTGCATATTTCCACCTTAATCGCCTCTGGCCTTCCATCACCCCCATTCTGCCACTATATGCCCACAGTCTCGTCACCTCCTGTATTGATTATTCCAACTCTCTCCTCATTAGGATTCCTCAAAATTCCCTCCGTAAGTTCCAACTGGTTCAGAATTCAGCTGCTAAAATCACTCATATTACCTTATTACCCCCATCCTACAGCAACTCCACTGGCTCCTGGTGTTCTATCAAATTCAGTTCAAACTCCTTCAAGGCCATCCCTAACCTCGTCCCTCCATATCTGTCTGACCTCCTCCACATCACCACCCCATTCCCTAAGATCCTCCACCTCCATACACCTCACTGTGTCCCCTGCCTGCCTCAGCACCATGATTTTCGGAACTCTGACAGTCTTCCCATCTTCAAAAAAATACTCAAAACCCACCTGTTCAAGACTGCCGGTTCACTGTAACCACAAAATCTCGAACACTCAGCCATTCATCCATTTCTTTGTTGATTTCTTTATATTTTCTTAGCATAGATTGGATTCCTTCAGTTTCAACAGACTGAATTTATCATTTTTCATTACTTCATTTTTCTTGTCACATACAGTGACTTCCGATGTTTCACTTATTAAAATATTTATTAAAAAAACAATATTTTGAGAGCAAAATCTGTTTATCAAGTGCGTGTAGGAGTATTTAGTCTTTGATATCATTCAGTCATAACCTAAGAAGTGGGTTGCACATTTACAAGAAAAGAAAAAAAAAAAAAAGGGGGGGGGGGGGGTGTCTTATCTTTAAAGTCTGTCCAAATCTGACATTTGTTTGGGTACAGAACAGCTGGTGGCCCCATGCATCTTACCGATACTCATCTTGATACAACGCTTTGTGTTATGATTTCTTATTTCAGTAGAAAATAAAGCAGATTACATAGGGGTGGAGGAGATTTAAGATCCGTACTCCCACTACGTTCAGAAAGATTTTGGTGGATTAAGAAGGATCATTTTAGTTAAAGAAATAAAAATAAACTGCTGTATTTTCTTTATTTTTTAACATTTCTATGGGTAAGGGACAAAAGCATGCAGACAGGGACTTTGGAGCGAATGAATCAAAAGGTGTTGGATGGGGTTGAGGTTCACAACAGATTCAGATCACCACTCTATATCACAGTATATAGTAGCTACCTCTGTTCTATTTCCATTAAGTCCTTTTTTTCTTCTTTTAGATGTAACCAACCTGTAACCATACTCAGATCATGTTAAGTTGTTGTCTGGGCTTTCAGCCAGCATCACAGTAGACCTAAAAGTCAGTACTGTCTTGGCATCAGAGTGACAGCGACCCTCTTGCCTCTGAGGTTTGCATACAGAAGAAGGGCTTATCCTCTTAATAAATAAACCTGGCTGGAACCTAAAAATCAGAAGAACACAGGAGGGATCATTGCAGCGCAGTGCTGTGAACCCCTCCCCTCCATCAGAGAGGGATTATCTCTTTCACTTAGTGCGAACGCCACTAATTTCTCCTGCTAGGTTCAGCTCCCAGAATGCAGCAGGGAGATTGGCTGCCTCTGCCTCTTCTTTCTTTCTCCTTGCCCTCGCTCATGTTTCTTCGTCTCCTCCTCCCCTCCACACCTGGCTCCCTGACTTGTTTTTATCTCTCTACTTTTGGGAACACAAACCCCCGTGTTTCTTTTTCCTCATCGTCTTCTTTGATGATGTTTAACCAATCACACGGAAGCTGCGGTGCCATATTCCTGGGGATCGAGTCTTCACACATGTGCCAAAAACAAGATTAAGGTACTTACGTCTCATAAAACAGGTTGTGTTGTCAGCATCTAACAGGTTCAGATTTCTTTTTTCTCACCTGATGCAAGAGCACGTTCTTGAATTCAGCACTGATGAGATTGAGCAGTGAGCTTTGTTCACAGAGACGTTTGGCTTTATTCAGGACAAGAAAATGTCTAATATTTTTATAAGCCTGTGTCAGATGCTGAGGTCTGAGTTTTTAAACTTACCTGCTGAACTTTTGCTGCTATTGAATGAAACAGAAACATGGAAATTTACCTTATTTTATTGGTTACAGCACATTTGCAGAAGCAAACATTTTAAGTGACTTTAGAGTATCATACTTGCAACTTTGAAATATATTAACGTTTCAATTATTTACTTCATTACACTTATTTGCAGTTGTTCTAAGTTATTTCAGTAAAGACTTTAAAGATTCCACCATCTACAGTGTATAATATTAGATTCAGATAATCAGGAGAAATCTCTGTGCGCGGGGGACCAGGCCAAAAGTCAAAACTAGATGCTCATGATCTTTAGGGCCTCAGGCAGCACTGCATTAAAACCAGTGATGATCCTCTACTTGAAATCACAGCGTGGGCTCAGGAACACTTCCAGAAATCACTGCTAGACCAAAGCTCATTAAAATGGTCTTAGGCAAAGCGGAAAACTGTCCTGTGCTCAGATTGATCCAAAATTTGAGATTCTGTGGCTTGTTATTAGCAGACTGCTCAAAAGCCTGCATCTCTGATGGTATGGGCTTGCATCAGTGCCTATGGCTCGGGCAGCTACCACAACCGTGAAGCTTCATCAATCCCGAAAACTACAACAAGGTTTTAGAGCAACATCTGCTCCCATCCAGACAACATCTCTTTCAGGAAAGACCTTGCAGGTTTCAGCAAGACAATGCTAAACCACATACTGCTTCCCAGCTAACATCCTGTATTGGTCGTGTTTACCTGCAATGCGTTGCTTTGAATCCACAATGAGTTCAGTTCTTTCATCCACATCAGAGCTTGTTTGCACATTGCACAGATGAAGTGCTTGCTGTTAATGCTGAGATTTCACGCATGGCCATCGTGCCTGTTATGTGTATGCAATAGACAGTCTGAGCACTGCATTTCTGCAATTTTGAGTTACGAGATCTGAATCATCCACATCTGCATCTTTCCCCACACTTAGCAACGAAGGTCCAGAGTTGTTGAGCAGTTAAAGTCCTGCAACAGACAGGAATGGGACAACTTTCCTCTCATAAAACTACAGCAACTGGTCTCCTCACTAGACAGACATTTAGAGTGCATTCAAACCAGGATAGTCCGCTAGACTCAGCTGGGGGCTGCAATATTTTTCTGTACCAGGTTTGCATTCACACTGCACTACTCAAACAAATCAGACCTTTTAAATAACGTATATCACTCCTCGTTTCTTCAAGAATTACTGGAGGAGAAGATGAGACACAAAACGAAGAAGAAAACTTGCCATCTGTTGGTTAATACAGGACAAYATAAGAATCAGAGAATGCAAAACATGGAGGTGCATCAGACCCTGGTGGTCTTGGGTTGACCATATTTCAAAACTTTTACTGAGTTCCTCCACATCTGTGAGTCACTTCTCTCATCCAGAGCTGCCCATGCCTATGTTTTAATTAGGTTTACCCACAATGCTATGCATTGAACCCATAATGCACACAGCTATGTAGTCCGCTTCTTGTATTTGGTCTGCTTGAAGTGGACCAAATACATTTGTACTGAGCTTGTTTCTGTGATCCAAATCAGAGTTTCTGCATTCACAATACCCCAAACAAAGCAGACTTTCTGAGCAAATGGACTAGAATTCAAATCAAAAAGGATGGTGTGAATGTTACTTATAGACAGATGTTAAAAGAAGAGAGGATGCTATACAAAAAACGTTTACTGCTCCAGCAGCAGAATTCATGCTGTTCCAACATTTCTTTTTGAAGATGTGTTGCAGTCTTTAAATTCAAAGATAATTCATAGTTAATGTTTTCTATGAAATGGAAAAAAACACCTCAGTTTCAACATTCGATATGTTATGTTTTTCCAGAAATAAAATGTGGGTTTATGAGATTTGCAAATCATTATGTTCTGTTTTATGTACATTTTACAGTGTTTCAACTTTTGTGAAATTGGGGTTGCAGTCATAATATCGAAGAACTTTGTAGGCTGTTGTGCATTTCTACACACATGTAATGAAAGCTATCATGTCATGAAAGGTAGGGTACATGTATTTTTTCCTCACCATCTAATAAAACAAAACAAAAGTATGCTAACTAGCTCTTTTGCTAGTTTTATACTGTAATTTCAGGTTTAATCCCATCTTTTTACACTGGCTTTTAACTCCAGAGAGCATGATCATTAGGCCACGTTTTTACTATCTTTTCTCTTTATTGCTTGTTTTATTGTTGTTTTGATGTTTTTGTGTACTGTTTTTTTTTTTTTTTTTTTACATGTGCAGCACTTTGGGTACCTCTTGGTATGTGAAAGTACTAGATAAATGAAGATTGATTGGATTTGATTTGATTTAATCCATCAGTTTTAAGTCACAGGCATAGTGACTTAAAACCTTAAGAGAAACTTGGAAACTTCTCTTAGGTCCAATCATGTTTGTAATTATGAGTAGTCTGTAAGTGTATGATGTGTACTTCTGTAACTGTATGAGTAACAGTATTAATTGCAATTTTTTACTTATTTTATTGACTAGTGTAATGCATTATATAAAGGTGAATATGCAATAATAGGGATTAAATGTACATTTTATATATTTATGTTGTTTATTTAAGATTACTGTTTTAAATTACATCAACCTGCCCAAGGACAACAGATCAAAATTAGCCAATTGCTAAAGGCTGACAAATTTACAAAAAGGTGTTTATTATTCTCCCTATTTTAATAAATGAATAAATAACTGTTCCTGATGATTTTTTTTTTTTCAAGACAAACGTGGTATAACTTTGTTCTCATGGAGAAATCCATAACGACCTGATGTCAGCTTAATATTAGCTAAGGTAGAGTATTGGTACATTGAGGTTTGGAATGATAGATACCTTACGTCTTTATGACTGAGGTTTTGTCTTTTCTCCATTTTCCAGATGTATGCATTTCTATCTTTTATGTGTGCACTCAGCACATCAAACTAGTCTCTCACCTCTGGCTAATTCTCACACCCTGCTGATGAATTCCACAGTGCTGCACAGGAGGCCATAAATCACATTAGCCAGAGAGTAAATACAGGGAGGCTTTTGGTCGCTCAGCAAGTTTAGTTTAAGAGCGACTTGTTACAGATTAGACAAAACATATTATATACATATTTAATAAGCTTCTAACTGCATCTGGGAATTGTACATGCTGTTCAAGTACAAAGTAACTCTTACATAGTACACCGACCTCTAAAAGCACTACAATGATGCATCGATTTAGAGTTGGAAGTCAAATATGTAGAGAAATGTTAGTTTCACACCATAAATATTACCAATATTAACAATGTATCAACCATAGCGCTGGACTAAAATTATGTATGAAAATTGCACAGGTTTAACAGTATTTGATGGTATTTTTGCTCCTTCCATGACTATGTGTTATCCATATTTTTTCCATTACTGCAGAAGGTTAAGATAAGAGAAGTCTGTTCTACTGTCATAAAACTCTCACCGTGAACCAAAACAAATAAGCATTTTCATGTCCACAGTGTCTTGGTCATTGCTCTAAATCGGTCTTTCCCCACAGTACTTAGTAGAACAGCAGTTGGCTTGTAATGGTGTACTTTTAAGATGGTGGTTATCTTGATGCACTGCTTTTTTCTTTTTTTTTTTTTTTGTAGTACCTCCAGCAAACACATCTATTAATTCTGACCATCTGAATGTCACAACTGTCCCTGCAACATTTTGTATTGTTTTTTTCATGTTTTGTGATTGTTGTTGATGAAATAAAATGGTTCGCAGTAACTTTGGTAAACAGTTGCAATGAGAGTTGCGAGGTTTAGGTTTAAGGATTAGGATTAGTGTCTTTTTTTTTCCTTGCAAAAGCACCTGAAATTAGAGTCGGGCAATATATCAAATATACTCGACTCAACGCGTTGAATCAACTCGATGAGTTGTTTGACACACGATACATAAAATGGAAATATAGTAAAGATCAAGTTACCTACAGATTGTCAAAAAAAATAAATAAATACATATATAACTGGCAAAAATTTAAACAGTCTGAATTGGTTTTCATTTTAAACTGGTTTTAAAATGTAGATATCTGTTTTTCAGATAACAGATGTGGCAGTTTCTGACATTTACGCTGTCCACTAGTGGAGTGTAGCTCACTTGTGTGTATGTGTGTGTGTGGCACAACTTTAAAAAACATGACGTGACATAATGACATGTGATTGAGTAAATAAGATAAATAACATAAAAGAACACATAAACCTCTTCTAAAGTAAATGCAACCTGTAATTGTATCATTTGTGATCTCGCACAAAATTTTTAAAAAGCTAGAATAATAAAAATAAAATAAAATGATAATTGAAAATGTTCTAAATAAAAATTTACTTGATTTTCAAGGGGTGCTATTAGACGTCAGGGCACCCTTCAAAGATAATGGCAGGGCAAACATTGTTTTTTTGTTGAAAGTTAATGAGTACAGATCCCTGGTTTAAAATTAAAGTTTGCTAAATTTAACTTCATTATGATTTTCCCTTTTAACAAAGTTTACATACATCACCACTTGTCTCTTTTTAAGTGTGATCATGTTGAATTCAAGGTTTACTAAGTGTTTTAGAGATTTCAAAACATCGACATATCGCCAAAACAGTAAATACACTGTAATTATATAGCACTTTTCTAGTCATGTTGACCACTCAAAGCACTGTCCCACTATATGGTTTTTCACCATTAATTCATGGATTCAGTGTCTTGCACTTCGGCATGTAGTCAGGGAAAGTCTGGGACCGACCCACTGACTTTCCGGTTGTCAGACAGCTGCTCTTCCTTCACATACTGATCAAAAAGTCTCCAAAAACATGGCAGCTGTAATTGTTTTTACAGTCCCAATATTTTCTGCCCCTTTTTTTTTGTACATAATCCTTATTTTAAAGAATTAAATACTAATTCATCTCATTCTGCAGGACCAACCAGGATTCGGAAGAGTCACTTTTGATGTCTAAAATGACTAAAACTGAAAGAAATTATGTAGTTTCTAGTCACTTCCTCTTGGACATCCATGGCTGATCTGGCTTTATTTCCATCACCTCTAGAAGAATCCTCCTCCCTCCATCCTTTCTGTCTTTTTGTAAACCTCAGTACGTGCGGGTAACCTGCCGTTATCCCGTCTCTCTGGCTCACTGCAGCGGCTGCTGCTGCTGAGCTGTTTGTTTAGGAATCTGGGCCTGAAAATTGTATTCCATCGACCATGCTCGCTATCAACACACAATTATCTGGGTTAATCATGTGGAACTGTGGCAAATTCACCTGGGGCTCGGGAACTAATGACATTCGCGTCTGGCCCTGCTTTAGTGAAATGGCCCCAGCACCTGCAGCAGGAACACGGAGATTGCCAAAGAAAATTTGGTCTCATTTCGCCGTCCCCAACGCCTCCCCCCACTGCTCCGTTACCTCACTGCGTTCCCCTATAACAGCCTCTACCCTTCCCCCTTTCCAATCTGCCTGTCTCTCATCCCATTTCCATCCCACTTTAACCTTAAATTTGTTAATCTCTGAGGTTTCCTGCTCTGCTCCTCCTTTTTTTTTTTTTTTTTTTTGTTTCTGTTGCATCATCTCCTGCCGGCAAAAGAGGGACACCCACAGTCTCTGTCACACACATCCAATCACAACCGCAGGGCGAACGTTGACTTTCACACCTCTTGAATAATCAGTGTGTTTCCAGCTTCACTACCTGTGTAACACCTGAACAGTAGACGGTGGAAACAGACGAGGTGATACAGAAGAAGATGATATCTCAAGGAATTTGTGACTTTGGTTCAGGACCGACAGCGACTTGTGTTCACGCTGTATAATTAAGAAAGTGATGGAGTGCAGTCAGCGGGGTGTTGATGCTCTTTCTCCATCACACTTTCTCTTCCTTGCTCTTTGTCTTTCCATCACACGCATTTAATCATACACACCACTGAGCCATTTTCACCAACTATGAGGAAGTAGAGGAAGTCGATGCCCATAATTATACATCAATGCAAACATATGTTTTCCGAATCACAGATGTCATCCATGTGTGAAATGGGTGTCACACTATTGGAGGTCTCATTATTGTGAAGTGTGAGTGTGACCACCCACACTGGTCATAGTAATGATGTTATATGCTTGCTTTAATATTTGCAAGCAGACCTTTGGCATACTGTATCTCGGATTGTGTTTCTAGCAATCCTTATGAGATGGAAGGTGTGAAACTGAGCCCTCTTCCCGTGAGAAACGCATTGGTCAGTGGAGACTAAATTAATCCAGTGGCCTAATTTACATTTCGATCATTTTCATATATATTTAACTTCATGTTGGTGCAATGTTAAGCAGCAAAGCCAAGGTTAGGTTTCAGGGTTAGTTTAGGCTATTGTCTTATTCTAGGGGCAGTTTTTTTTAAGTGAAAGTTAGTTTAGACCAGTGGTTTGAGACAAATAAAGTCAACAGTGCAAATTAGCTAAACAAAAGTAAAACCTTTGGCTTTTTTCCCATCTCATCACACCGGTATTTAACAGTACTGATACAAGCTTTGCCATCTATACTATCGATATTTGGATTGAGTCCTAGCACCCAGCACAACTCTATGCCTGAGGCCCTTCGGTTAGAAAAAGATCAGTTATATTTAAATGACACATTTAACCAAGTTATCCCCATACACTGAAAATTATGGCCACTGTAACAGATCCTGATAGAGTCTGCTTGTAACAAGCTGAAAGACCAAGATGGGAAATCCTGTCTGACCACCCAATCTTCAGCATCACTTTGCAGCCACGTGATTTGTTTATTCACAGAGCTGCAGCATCACTGAATTTAAAGATTGTGTAACAACTAAACAGCTATAAAAAAATGACAAAGGTTACATCAACCAGATTCTTCATGTCTGCATTAAACTGTAATTTTTGAATCACAAATAGCCCTTGCCAGGCTCAATGCTTTCCTTTGAGTTTGCACACAGAAGCATTTCTGTAGACTGTAATATATTTGTCGCTATAATTGTAGGGTTAATTGAAAAATGTTCCCCTAAAATAATCAAATTTAAAGCTTAAGACCACATTGGAGCACAGAGACACAAACACAGCAAGACTGTCTTGTTGCTCTGGAGTCCGTGACATGCTTTAATAGTCTCACAGGATCTATAAAAACGCCCCCGAAGGCTTCATATAATCTCTCCTTTTTTCCTGTTTAATAGGAGATAATACAAGTTTGCACCCTGATGAATCAATATGCAACAGCAGCTTTAGTTTGATAATTAATACCAGTGTCGGAAATAGATTTGTGATTTGGCAGGGCAGGTCTGATATGAGCCTGGTCTCCCCTCTCCTCTATCACAGCCAGAGTCCTCGTTCCACTCTGCATCCACATCACACTGAACTAATCTCATTCTTCCCCCCCTCTCTCTTCTCAATAGTGCTAATTCTTTGACTAAAGCCTGTTATCTCATTAAAGGCCTCGCGATGGGATTCGATGGCGCTCTGACATCTGCATTCATTCTCCTCAAAATTAGTCTTGACACAAATTTAATGAAAAAACACTCAGAACAGTGGAAATTACACAGGATAGACTGAGGGAAGAAAAATAAAACATCAGTTTAGCCTTTGGTTACATATTTGGAAAGATGGATTAGCCCTGCTGCTTTAGTATTAATTTTACTACCTCTCTTAGGTCTCTTAGCCTACTTCTTTCTAGCTTGCTTTTTGCACGCAATCTAAAAGTTGAATTGAGATATGGAAGACTCCATAGACCTTGTTATCACTTCAAAAGGGTTCATTCAATATTAAATGCTCTTAAGGTAAGAAATTGGAAAAAACAGAGCTGCTGCCCAGGCTTGCTGAAAATAAAGACAGAAACCTGAAAAAAACTGAGGTTACATGGGAAGTGGATTCCCTTTCTGATTGGCAACTGTCTAACTTCCCACCTCGCTCTTTCTTCAATCTGCCCCCACCCCTTCACCCTTGACAAAGACTGCCAGTTGTGGTGCTGATAATTCCTTCTGTTTGCTAAAGACAAAAAAAAAAAGCCAAGATGAAAGTGTTCATGGATGAGAGAAACTTGGATTAAATCTTTCTCACAGTTTTTTACTTCCTCTTGCCATGAAGGTTATTGAACGCTTTAATGGTAAAAAGAGTGAGGAAAGGAGGAAATGGAACTGGGAGGAATAAATAGAAGAGAATGAATAGAGAAAATATAAACAAATAGGTAAACCTAATAGGACCAGAGAGGCCCAGAGGAGGTGAGTAAAGGTTGCGGGCCAGTTCAGAAGATTCAGTTTACCCTCCGCAAGGTACACACTGGTCTAATGAAAGAGTGGAGTGAAGAAGAAGAGAGGTTGCAGATAAAAACAGTCATCTTTTCATCCTTGTGTTTCATTTGGACTTTGCCGTGATAAGACTCGGGTATCTGTAGGCACAAGGTAAGAGGCCTGTCATAAGGAATAGCGAGGCACATGAAGAGCTTTGACAGAGAAGAGTCAATACAGGTTGTTATAGGGAAAAGAACAAAGCATATCAAATTAAGTACTTTTTAAATTTTTTTTCTATTTTATTTTTCTGATGTCTGACAGACATCAGAGAGAAAAGGAATGGCCAAGGATCAAAATCAATTTAGTCCAAAAAGAAAGGGAGCTGAACCAGAAGTTTGCCATCACATACTCTCAGCAGCCACTTTGTTAGGTCCACCAGTTCAATTGCTTGTTAACACAACTATAAAATCAGCCAATCATATGTCAGCAAATCAGTACATTTAGACGTGGACATAAAGACACGCCTAAGTTCAAACCGAACATCTGAATGGGAAGAAAGGGGATTTAAGCAACTTTGAATGTGGCTTAGTTGGTGTCAGATGGGCTGGTCTTAAAAAAAAAAAAAAAAATCCTGATCTACTGAGATTTTCACTCACAACCATCTCTGAGAAAAAATGCCTTGTTGATGTCAAAGGTCAGAGGACAAAGTGCAGACTTGTTAGAGATGATAGAAAGGCAACAGTAAGTCATGTAACCACTGGTTCCAACCAGTGTATGCAGACTAGTATCTCTGAACACACAACACATCAAACTTTAGAGCAGATGGGCTACAGCAGAAGAAGACCACACCGGGTGCCACTCCTGTCAGCTGACATGAAAGAGAGACTGAAATTCATACAGACTCACCAAAACTGGACGAAAGAAGATGGAAAACTGTTGTCCAGGCTGATGATGCTTTGTGTCAGCAGTTCCAGTTGTTGATGATGGTATAATGGTGTTGAGGACATTCTTATGGCACACTTAGGCTGATTTAGTCCATTTGTCTGTGTGTGCTTCAGAAATACTATGTGTTATTGTCACGGACTGAGGTGGAGATGAGGACCCAATTGCAGGCAGTCAGGGCAGGAGGCAGAATCGGTGCAGGTGAAAGGTTTATTTCCCAAAACTCAAGACAGGGATAATCCATACAACATGTACCACATATGACCACGTAAGAGGATCTTACAAAGAGTGACTGAAAACCAAGGACATANGGAGTGACTGAACACCAAGGACATATATACACAGAGGGAGTAATGGGGAACAGGTGAAGTGGATGAGTAATTAGACCAGGTGTTCTAACGAGGCAGAAACAGAGACCACAGAGCACACAAGGAAAAAACTAACAAAAACAAAAAACCATGATCTCAAAACAGTAACTAATGACAAAAACCGGAACCACAACCTAAAACTACAACCAGAAAATGTCGAACATGACCCCCACACAGCCCATGATCGTGACAGTTATATCTTTACTGTGGACCACACTCTTTCTACCCTGGTCGTTCTCCATTACTGGCCTTCTCTTTTCTTCAGTGGACACCCTATAACAGCAGCAAGGTTGCTGAAATATCTTGTGACGGAACTGCAAAAGCTTCTTTGCATGCCTGGAGAGCCATGGAGCCATGGCGCCAAGCCACAGTCCTCATTATTCACTGCAGACTGACCAGAATAAATGAAATGGAAGACAGACAGGAGGAGACAAGGGAAAAGGAAAGGTAAGAGAGGGAATCTGGCAGCACAGGTGTAAGGAAAGGAATCACCTGTGACTCAAAGTGATTTTAATGAAAAGAAAGAAAGTGCAGAAAAGTAATAAAAAATATGAGGCTGGAGAATTATAGAGTTGATGTAATCAGTTTTTTGTCCTTAACTACCCTTTTAGATATTGACCTGCAGTACTTTTTACAACTTTATGACTATAGGTTACACAGCTTCAAGTTTTATTGCCTTATATAGCTTTTTTGCAGTGAGAACGGTGAATGACACATCTCAGCCCCAGCTGTTCAAATATTAGACATTCTGTTCAATTGTTCAGGAGCATCATTGGCCTGAGGACACTGGCATTGTCCCAGGAGGTGTGTGCAGTGATAGTCGAGGTGTGGGGGTGTTCGGTTTTATAACCTGCAGCTCCCCAGCTATAGGGAAGAGAAGAACCCATATGGCAGTCAAGCATGGCTCCGGCCAGCTTGGGCTCATATGTATGGAAAACACAAGGTCTGGAAAGGGTAGTCACAGGGGGTCATGGTAGTCAGAGAGGCAGCCTGAGGTCCTGGTGCAGGTTGGAAGGTCTTGGTTCGAGAGAAGAGGCTAATTTCTTCTACTTGGCTGAGCAAAGGCCTGAATAATTGCACCCCTTGGGCTGGCCTCTGGGTAAAGTGAAGGTAGAGCAGAGTCTACCAGTGTGGGGAGCAAATGGGGGAGGTTTTGGAAAGGCAACAAGATCACAGAAAAGCCAGTGTACAGCTTTTAACAGATTCTCATTAAATGTGTTTGCTGTGAAAGCAGCAAGCTCCTTAATCATTATTTGGACTTTACACTGCAGAGAACACTTGCTTTGGTGACATGTACATTCAGTAATCTAAGCATGTGTTTCTGTTTATTAGGACTACATTCAAGCAGCATCAGTAGCAGGCTAATCCAGATGCCAAGCTGCAATTATTTTTAATTTTCATCCACTGGGACAGCACAGTAAACAAAAATTAACATATTAGAATTTATTTTGCTTGCAGATTACAAAACTAAATTTGAGACGATGCAGATCAACTTATGGGAACACCTCTTATAACATTCATGATGCCTTTTTCATTTTTATTAAAAAAAAAAAACATTGAGCAAATCAGTTTCAGTAAGAAATTCTACTCCAAAATTGTAACAACTTGTGTCTGATGTACTCAAAGGGCCAGTGACAGAATAAAATAATAAGGTTTTAATTGGTTTAACAGATGCCCAGGGCTGATAATCAGGAATTGAGAATGCAGTCAGTATAAGCTGAAAGATGATACTCGAAAGAGTCTAAAAACAGAGAGGCAAATTGGTGACGTCTTCAGGTTTTTTTTATTTCCATCAAAATTCTGTAGGGACTCACATGTAGAGAAGCGTTGTAAAGGACTAGGTATAGGTTAGAGGATGCTGCAGCAATGGGGGCAATGGTATTTGTAGCCAGAGCAGGTAAAGCAGGAAATTATGAGCCAGAGTCCGGAGGCGAGCAGGCACATGAAATGATGGGTTAAGTTCAGTCAGATGGCAAGGAGAACTGAGGGAAATAAGCTAGCAAAGGTTAGACAAGGTGAACAAGGTGACTGATAGGCAAAGAGTTTAAAGTCAACAGTATCCAAGTAGTCAGAACAGAGGTCAAAATCCAAGACAAGATCCAGATCTTTAATCCGTAAAACCTAGCCAGGTCCAGAAGCCAGAGCAGATAGAAACAGATGAGCTAGATCTAAGTAACAAAAACAATACAAAACAAAAAAAAAAANTCTAGATCTAAGTAAGAAAAACAAAACAAAAACAAAAAAGATAAAAGATCATTTTTCTTTTTTTTTCCCCTTTGAGTTAGTATCTTGTCATTGTCCTACTTTTGTGATAAGTATTTTTGATTTG
>CM047998.1:11146522-11170502 GCA_026261665.1 Melanotaenia duboulayi
ACAGAGTACTCACAGAATGAGAGTGAATCCGGGGTAACTTGGGGTTCAAAGGCAAGTTATGACAATAGCAGTCAGAATCCGAATCCACAAAACAACAGCCAGGAAAATTCAGGGGTTAAGTATCAAAACTCAAGTCTGCCCTCCCGCCAAAATACTTCTGATGAAAGTCAAACCTTATCTACATCAAAATCCAAACAATAAAAACCCCAAAACAAGTTACTGAAGCTACCATTTCAGTCTGAACATGTGGAAATAAATAAGTAAATAAATGCTTTAGAAGGAAAAAGCCCAGTGCGAGCATAATGCAGGACAACCTTTTTGACTCACCAGAGAGGTCCATGTGCCTTTCTTTTCCTTTATTCCTTTATTAAAACTGTCTCCAGAAATATAGTGAAAAGACTTATCCAACTTTATGCCCACATGTGCTTTGTTCTTCTGGTGTATTTTCACATTTAAGCAGAGAATAACTGCTCATTTAGCAAGCTTTAGCAGGCTATGCTTGTACGGTCACTACTGCTGCACTTGACGGAGATGAATTTTGATTGGTCTAAAAGACATGAGAAAACCAGCTTCAGGTGAATGTTTTTGTTGTGTTGCTTGTCTATAATTTATTTGTTTACTTATTTTTTATAGATATTATAGAATTTCCTTTGAAAACAGAAAATTTGTGGAATTATGACTGGTTCTCATAAAATCCAATCAATTTTTTTTTCTCCTAATATGTTTTTATGTCCTGTTTCGCCTCCACCTGCTAAGATGGCTGAGGTCTTTCGGTTTACATGAAGCTCTACTCTAGACCTTTTATGACACTGTGGTGGCCTCTGCAGCCTTCTATGCAGACAGGAAGAGACTTAACAAACTGGTTAGGAGAGCTGGATCTGTCTTGGGTTGCTTACTGGACTCTGCTGTGGAATGTAAATTTCTCCAGTGAGGAATCAATAAAGTCTTGTCTTATCTTTTTTTCTTTTTGTTTTGTTTTTTTTGTTTTGTTATTGATAATTACATTGTTGCAGTGGATTTGTTCATAAAATGTTGCATCAGTTTTTGTTATCTAGCCATTATCTAGAAAAATCTAGACGTTAGGTGGAGTTGGCCCATACAAGGGTGGGGAATGGTCTCAAAAATCTAGGACGTGTGCAGGTCAGCAAGGCACCTGCAGCCAGCGAGGCTTGATTCTGTCCTTCCTGTAAGCTGTATATTTATACACATACAGTGGGACACATACTGGTCAGTGCACAACATACACAAACCATTTTAATAAGTAACCATTTTCTCTTCTTCACAAGAAACTGCCATGCTTTTTGGTACTTACCTGCTTAAAAAGGTGTATTTGGTGTGTGCATCTCCAGCCATCCTCTCAACCTGAGGTGTGCTAGCATCTGGTCTCCTCAAGCTCCCCATCAAGCTGACAGCATCCTCCAGCGAAAGTAGAAGGATGCTCTAAGCATCAGGAGTGACTTTAGGACACACTAAGCATTATCTTTAATGTCAAATCCGTGATCTGCACATGCTTAGATTACTGGATGTACATCTGGGGGCATGTCCATGGATACATTGATGTGTGAGAAGGGAAACCTTATATTCAATCCTGGTAGAGACGGGAAGCCACTGGAGTGACTGAAGGATGGTGTAATATGGCCATGTTTGCGTACTGTCAACAGGACCCTGGCTGCAGAGTTTTGGATGTATTGGAGCCTCTGCAGGGTCTTGCTAGGGATCCCAATGAGAAGTGTGTTGCAATAGTTTTAAATAGTTTTAATAACTTTTCTGCATCTGGGAGGGAGGGAACAGGATGGAGTTTGGAAATGTTCCGGAAGTGATAGAATGAGGTCTTGCAGAGGTGGTTGATATGGGATTCAAAAGTGAGTTGGGGCTCCGTTTTGATGAAAATGATGAAAGAGGAGTACTGGAACTAGAGAAGGTGATACTGGTTATTAGTGATGATTTGGACTGGTGAGGAGTGCCGACCATGATGGCTTCAGTTTTGGAGCTGTTGAGTTGGAGGAAATTGTGCTCCATCCAAACCTTTATCTTCTCCTGTCAGATGGTGAGCTGCAACAGGGGTGACGATGATGATGAGGGTGGAGTTGCAGCTGTGGCACTGACGTTGAGCTGAGTGTCATCAGCATAGCAATGAAAAGAAAAACCATGGCAGCTGATGATCTGGCCAAGGGGGATGAGGGAAAGGATGAAAAGGATGGGGCCAAGGACTGACCCCTGGGGAATGCTGCAGGTGACTGTGAGGGTTGGTCGTGGAGTGACCCAGGGAGAAGCATTCTGTCTGATTTGTTTTGGTGTGACTGGAACCAACTAAGGGCAGTGTCAGTGAGTCCAGTAGTGAAAAGGAGCCATCTTATTATGATGTCAAGGTCAACCATGTCAAATACAGCAGATAGGTCCAGGAGAATGAGAAGGGATGAAGAAACAGCATCACTAGGTCGTTTGTGACTCTTATAGGCTCGACACATGGTAAGGCAATGTCGCTCTTTCTCCATTCATTTCCTATGGAACTTGCCTGATGAGGCGAAAATCGCTTCCCTCCTCCAGCCAAGAAGCAACAGAAGACATTCATGCTTGTGAAATGTTGCGCTCATTCACATGGACGTGCACATGGAGCCTTGCAACGCAACTCAAGAAAATAGAAAAATGTCACGTGGCACCACAACCAACGAGCGAGGGTTTCATTGACAGACCAATGACCTGAGAGCAGGCTATACAGTGCACTCTGCAGACACTTTGAACTTGGAGGAACAGATCATTTTAGCTTTGTCTGCCTAGCCCATACTTTACAATACTTCACGCAATAAAGGCAGCTGCATGGCACCAGGGTGAATTTGTCTGAACTTAAGTTCTGGATTTATCTGGTTCAGCCTTGAGGTTCGCCATCAAATGATGATAATCACCATGCTGTTATTTATAAAATAGGATGAACTCAGGTTTGTCTTTCTCTGTTGTAAAACAACAGCGAGATTTCTGTCAATTTGAGCAAATCTTCTGACAGTTTATGGACAGACCAGAGGATTTGTAGTGCCACTCGGAGACCTGCCCTGTTGCCTTAATTTTCCAAAGCCCATTTGTGAACCAGGGCACTGAGTGTGAGAAGGTGATAGTTCTGGTCTTAAGAGGGGCATGGTCATCCAGGAAGATATTCAGATGGTATTCGTAGTAGCCCACTGCTTCATCAGCTGTTGAAAAATGTGTAAAAAGGTGCTGAAAGTCTGCTGCCAAGTGTTTTGAGTTTTTTTCAGGTTTTTAAAAAGATATTGTGTTTTGGTTTGGAGAGACTAGATGGTGATTTTAATTCCATCGAAATGACCTTGTGGTCAGAGACATTTAGGTCATATACCTGCATGTTGGTGATAGGAGCAGAGGTTGCGATGACTAGGTCTGAGATGTGCCCTCTGGTGTGTGTGGGGACATCAACTAATTAAATTAAAGCAGTCCAGTAATTAAAGAAATTCAGCAGCAAAGCAGCAGGAGGAAGTGTCAACATGGATGTTCATATCACCTAAGATAATATTGGAAGGGGATGTGCAGACAGTTGTGGGAAGATTTGACATTTCAAGGACTATTTTTGATGGTCGGTAAAGGAACAGCATGGAGGAAGGTCGCTCACTTTTAAATGCAAGACATCCAAAAGAAGAGAGTTTAGGTAGTGGCTGCAGAGATAGCTCCAGCTCGCTGCGAAAAAACGCCACCGCAACCTGTACTTTGGTCTTTCTATACCCTGGGGGAAAGCTCTCATTCAAAGAGAAAAGGGTGTCTGGATGGTGCCTGGTCTCAGTAAGGCATATAAAATCCAGACATTTATTTTGTATGAGGCAGGACTTGTATGTAATTGAATGTGCATTTAAAAGTTCAATTTTGCTGTGGGATGGAGTAACAGTCTTTGCAGAGGACGTAGCAGACTTAAATCCACTCCGCACTTTCAATCTGGTACCTGTAGAAGTGTTGCCATAGAGACGCCCAAGCTACTATCCAGTTGAGATGTTGATAATGTGTGTGAGGAGTGACAGCTTGCGTGGCTGACCAGAGACCCAGGATGGTGGTGTTTGTCCGTGAGTAGAGGAACTTTCTTCTGGAACTTCGATGGATGTAGTGTAGCGGCAGAGAAGTCCAGGTTGTTTAATCACTCCAACGTAACGGTGGAGTAAAAAAAACTGTTGAAATTCCTCAGCTGGTTGATGGAGAAACTCAGCATAGTGGAACCAATGGCAGTGTCAGAGAAAATACACTGCAGGTTGTTTTTAGCTGGGTGGCTGCTAGCCAAGATGCTAAACAGAGTTCCAACTTTGCAGCAGCGATGACAACTGATGCAACAAAGTTCCCCGGGTGCACTTTACAGAGGCAGAGACAAGTAGAATCTAGGTTGTCCACGTCAGGACTCAGAAAGAAGTTTTCTGACCGCAGTAACAGCAATGATCTTCAAGCGATGTTGCGCTAGCAGCAACAGGCAGGCCACCACCGTAAAGAAGAGAGACGCAATTTTTCATGAGCAAGCTTGCCGTAACAACGTAATAATAACAACAACTTACTGCTGTTTACACTAGAAACACAACAGACACAAAATATAAGAATTTTAATAAAAACAACAATGGAGTACAAGTAATACTGGTGCAGCCATCTTTATATCCGGAATCTTCTGAAAGTTATGAGTTGGCTGTTCAGAAAAACAAGATCCCTTTGTCATTTCTGGCAAAAATCCCTCAGATTTCCGAGTTTTAAGGACAACTGGATTGCAAAGTAATCCCGTGCATTCGGAATTACAAGACAAGTGAATTACACCACTAAATTTCATAATGGAAGTCATGGTATTGCAGTTAATATGCAAAGAGGATGGCACAATTCTAACAGGACGTTTCAAACTTACAAAATACTAAAACCGGAGAAATGTAGCTTTTGGAATCGGAATAAAAATTAAACCTTAAAGTTTTCATGACTTTATAACCGACTTTTTAGATTATAAAATATCAAATGTAGACTTTCACTTTTGGGATTAATTAAATAGCCCTACATTGTTTAAACCATTTTTTGTTGTCGTTCAAAGAATTAAAGAAAAACATAAGCAAATCCTCACCTTGTTACAAAATTTTAAATTTAAGTGAATTAGGCTATGAAATAAACTGTTATCTAGAAAAGCAACAAAAGAAAAATAGTCTTCTCTAAATTTCTTGTGGTAATTGCTGCAGACAGCTCTATCTACTGAGGACAAAAGCCCACCATGATGATGTGACGTACAGAGGTATCGATGGTGCTGAATAAAGTGTTGCATGGATGACAGCTCCACCAGTGTGACACACACACTCAGAGACACACTCCAGGGCCAAGTAATGAATCTGCCACAACCTCAGAGACTGAAACACCTCGATATGACTGGATCTCCTCGTGTTCATTAGAAAGTAAAGACTAACCCAGCGATGTTGACTGTTGGTGGTGAGAAAGAGGAGGTGACAGAGACGTTTAAACACAGAAAGGGTCGAGAGAAATGAATGTGACTTGCTCAGGTGTAATTATACTCACCTAGTTCGCAGGGGAGATTAAGAACCAAAGAAATGGATAAGGAAAGGAGCACAAGACACGAAAGAGTATGGGAATACTCATTGCTCCACAATGTCTCCCCACCATTTTTTAATCACTGTATCATTTCAGAGTCTCACTTCTGTTTGCCTTTTCCAATTATGAAGGTGTGATTCTGGGCTTCCACAGCCCCCTCTTTTTAATAAAATCATAACTGCATTTAAGTTTAAGGAGGATTAATCATTTTGTTTTGTTTGTCAGAAAAATGACGAATTTTGACTTAATTATCACTTACAAATTTCACCCTGCAACTCTGAGTTTTGAAGTAAAGTCATCAGACATCATTGAGAATTAATAGTATTGCAATTCAAACAATCCAAACTGAGCCAACACTGCCCTCTAGTGGCTGTTGGTTCCTTGCACATACATAAAAGTGTCAATCCTGTCAGAAAATGGATTATGACAGTCTAATTTATTATTATCTCCGTTCCTTTGACCCAGTATATGAGAGCTTCATCCTGATGTCCTAATGACAGGCAACCACGGTCACACTCAATCTACTCAATCCTACAACCAGACTCAGCAGCAGTGGCCACACCAGCCTCTTCTCTCCCCTTTTGTCAAAACTAATTCATCCATTATGATAAAGACAGAGTGAGAGAGTTCTGGTATTAATCAAAATGGGATCTGTTAAATAGATGAAAAATATCATTTGTAAGGGCCATATTTGAATGAAAATCTCCAATTATCATATCTACTAGATTGTTTTTTTTTTCTTTCTTTTGATTTTGATCTTTGATTCACAACTTATTAAGCATAGTGATATTTCTTTTTTATGTGGATGGTCTTTTTGGGGGAAAAAAACTTTTTTTTTTGCAAGATTTTCTTTTTATTTTAAGGGTTTCTAGTTGAAACATTGAGTGCATATGTATCTATTTATATTCAATTATGAAGTACAAAATAGTTTCCATACAATTCCATGACCAGCATTTTCTTCTAGATCACAGAGCCACGAAATAATGTGCTCATCTCAAGTCTATTTTCCTCTAAACATGTTTTACGTAAAGTCTACATTTTGGTATGGTCTGCTTGCAAAAAAAATCACCAGGATCCATTATGAATTTAATGTTAACATCTGTTTTTTTTATTTTTTTAAACATAAATCCAGGGATATTATCCAAAATACCCACATCAAAGACTGTTGGCCATGCAGAATCGTCTTTAAATACTATCAAATACATTGAAAACTAACTAATATGCATGTCCCAGCCTTATGGGAGATTTCACTTCAGTGAAAACTGATCAGGAAGCAAACGGTCTGCTAATCAGATGCAGCTCCTCTGATTCTGCATGCCTTGAATAAATCAATGTCTCAAACCACTCAAAAAAATCCCCAAACAGCAACAGAGAAGCTGGATGGAGATTTATGCAAGAATAGACCTGCTAACCACAACACAAAAAAAAACTAAACACATGTGATTTGAAATTATTGTCTAATAGGCAGCAAAGAAGAAAAGAATCAAGAGCAGACATTTAATAAGATGTTATTTAAGTAAACTTATTGTTGTCCATTAAGTAGTCTCCCAAAGAAATGAATTAAAGATGAAATACATTTCTGTGTGTTTTTTCCCCCCTTTTCAGAACTTAAAAATAAATAAGAAGAAAAGTAGCATGCAAATGTTTTGGCACCTCACATCCTCAGGTCTCAGACCTTCATCAGATTATTGCCGTCTTTAACTCATGTCCCTATATCCAGCCATCATGGGCTCCTTCAAGCAGCTGTTAGAACATTAAAATGATCCCACAAAAATATCTTTAGTTGTTAGTTGAAAATCACAGCAAGATTTTTGGAAGTCAAATCAACATCTTTTGGATTTTGGTAACAAATTCTATGGTGTGAAGATTTTTAATTCAAACGTTTTGGCTGCATTGAGCAAAGCAAAAGCAAATGGGTTCTGATTCTTGCTTAATGCAGTGCCTAAGCTTTGGCTTTTTTTGTCACTATAAAAGAAACTTTTAACTTAATAAAGACAATTTTATGCCTTTTTGGAACAATACAGCACCAAAGCGCTAACGTTAGCAGGACTGCAGCAGCAGGGAGAGATTCTCCAGATACTTGATGGATCCTCAACTCACAGCTCAGTTGCTGAGGAATCGTGTAATCTGTCCATCCTGTCCGACTGCATCCTCTCCAGACTTCGACTCAGGAGGACAAATAGAAGGCCGGCCAGCAGGTGGAAAAATATGGCCACTGGAGCCAGGAGGAATGAGGGACCATGCTGGATGCTGATCTGGAAAGAAGGGCAGCTGGAGACCCTCTTGTAGAGGGCAAACTGCTCTAGAGTATCCAAGACCTGGACCCAGATCAGATACATCACCACCACAGCCAGCAGACACAATCCTGATCGGCACACAGACATAAGAAAGAAAGAAAAACAAACAAAAAAAAAAGCTGATCTGCATCCGTTTTTCATAAAACTCTCACCAGAATGGGAACCAACAGTAACAGGAAAGTTAAACTTGATTCTTATCAGAAAATCAAAGAACTCAAAAGGTTTTGTTTTTTTTCTTTTGTCATGAATAGACTCTCTTTTCAGACATGTTATAAACAACATCTGCCATTCGCTTCTTTAATTTAGCCTTATCTGTTTGTCTTGTTCTGTCAGGATGCCATATTAAGTCTTTTGTCCTGGCTCTGTGGGACAGCTGGAAACCTGCAGGAGTTTATTGTGGCTCCGCGGGTAATCTTTTCTGTCCTATCCTAACTGCTCAAAGAAGAAAGAATAAATTGAGACTATTATTAGTTAGAATGAAGCAGCTATTGATGTTCAAAGCTGTTTTGTTTGTATTAAATAAGAAAAAGGGAACTTTGTGCAGCGATTGCAAAGCTCCAAAAATGGCTGACATTACCTTTTCATTTCTGGATTGTATTTGCATTTTCAAAGATTTGTCAGTTTTTACAAAGGCGTGCCTTCAAAACTCACATCTGGACCTTGTTATTTTTGCAATATCCCCTACATCTAAAAAAACACTGCAGGAAATGTTGGCTCACAAACAAAGTTTCCTCTGTTTTGGATATTTATGCAGAGGGTTTAGCCCAGCAGAGGAGTGGATGTTTTAAGTCTCAGCATACTGATGATGGGTGACAGGGTTGGCAATGTTTGAGGTCAGCTGGAGCTTGTGGAAGTCCTGGAAGACCTCTGGAAAGGAAGGTTTTTTGGGGTGTAAGAGATGGTAGTTTAGCCAAGTGCTTCAATCAACTAGCAACACTTTTGTGCAACCAGAGAAATTTTCGCAAACTGATGCAACCAGAATCATTTTAAAACCTCCACCCAAGCTGACGGATGCTCCACCAGAGATGCACAACATTTTTTAAATGTAGCATCACCAGAAAAATACAATTTTACTGTCTTTGTTGCTATTTAAGCTGATTATAATATTAGATATTAGAAAACAGAGTAAAATCTCAGGAATGTTTCCATAACCTTGTTGGATCAATGCCACCAAGAATTAAAGCTGATCTGGTAACTAATCAAGTGGCTGGTGAGTGTATATGGTGAGTCATTACCTCCACAAAGCTGAAGAGCTCCACCCACTTTATAGAGTTTGTGTTTGGTCAGTGGAGCAGCACAGATGCCAAGGAATCCACCAATAATGATGGCCATCACACCTGTGATGAAGAAGATGCTCCAGAAGGTCCTGAAAACTGAGAGACTCCCGATTAGTATTATATTTATATAACACCACAATACATCGCATAATACCAACCAATGGCAGATGGATGTTCATAGGGCTCTGAGGGGAAACCTTGCAGCTCCACCTGCACTGGCTCATTAACAGGAAACGGGAAGAGAAAAGCAGCTTGGCAGACCTTCGAGAGGGGCTGATTAGCTAACAGGGACGAAAGCAGTTGTTATGAGGTTTTAATGTTTTGCGTCATTTATGTTGCAGCAACCACATAATGATCTCACAGATCCAAAGGTCCCAGATGGAGAAGTCGCTAGAAACGGCTTGGAAGGAGCAGCGCCAGAACAGACCCTCATGGAACATCCTCACATTATCCACAGTCTGCAGGATCCACAAAAAAAAAGAAGAAAGTGAAAAATTTGTGTGACAGTATTTAGCAACGACATTAACTAAACGTATTAAGATTTAGAAGAATGTAGTTTGTCTTGCTGGTGTAAGTAAGGCCTTCCCTGAAAAAGGGCATTGTCTGGATGGCCACATATTTGCATTACAACCTTTAAATGCCTCCGCATTAATAAAGATGGGCACATGCAGTCCTTCATTGCTGATAACAAGCTGTAGGGTCCCTCCTCTCTGAAACTCAGATGATAAAGTCAATGTTTTCTTTCAAAGAGTGTGCTTTTATCCACCCCTGGATTAAACTTAGACTTAAAGGTGGCTGTGTTTCTGGATGCCGTTGAGGTTGAATGTCACACTGAAAAAAAAAAGCACACCCGATGGATGTCAGGTGTGCTTCCTCAGGTCAGAATTTGAGCCAGTCTCTGAAGCCCAGTCATCAAATCAGGAGTCATCAGCAGAAGATGATGAAATCCTTAAAGAGATCCACTGTGAGCCAACTCCAACCTCAGGAGGGGGGAGATCAGGTTTCCATATCACAGCATGCTGGCAGAGACGACTGGGAAGGAAAGTCAGTAAGACTGTTTCTCCGTCAGTGAGCAGCAAGTGTGGAGACATGAAAAACCTGGGAGAGTCTTCAAAGGTGGAAAGCTCATCGACAAGAGCAGGGACTGATTCTAAGACATCACGATGGCTCGCTGCATCCACCAGACGGACTTTACATCACCAGGAAAAACCCTGCTGTCATCATGAAACTTCACCAGCAAATGGCTCTATTAAAAAAAACTTTCTTTTTAAACAAAGAGTTTTTTTTTATGGAATTTTTTAACGAAAGTTTTTAAACTTTCTCGCCTTTTGATAAAAAATAAATAGGGAAAAATCTAAAGGTAAATGTGCAAGTTAAGAAAAATTAAAAACGATTCATTCATTCTTGAAGGGAAATAATACAAATGTGTTAAAATAAAGAAATGAAAGTTAAATTAAATTATTTTCTGTGAATATTATGATTTTCACGTAGAGATTTTTTAAAAAGACTTTAAAATAAAATAAACTGATGCCATTTGTATTATCTTTCCATTCTAATCTGTTTATTGATTAATGGCTGAGGCGTTTAATGAAATATGTAGAGCAACTTGTCACATTTGTTCTAATTTGAAAACGTTTAAAAGCCTCACTCTAATTCTCCGGTAGACAGTAGTGTTTAAACCACACACACTATAAGTAGGGGGTGTAAAGTGTGCCAAGGCAGTGCCTGGTTTGATGCATCAGAATGGGATCACCTTGAACATGCCTGCATGCACCGAGTTGCTGCCATGTGATTAGCTGATTAGCTATGTGTTAGCAAACCATTGAACATACCTAAAAAAGTGTATAGAATTATATTTTAATCAATGGAAAAGAAGGCAGGAAAAACTTGTAAGTATTTAGGAAAACCCAGATGGTTGCTTCCAGCATATAGCCAGAAAATATACTCCACAAAATCATTTAGGTACTGTGATGTGCTTTTATGTTTTTTTTTTTTTTTTTTAACTTATCTTGCTTTTAATAATTTTAATGTAATTTATTATTTTATTGTGATTATGTGTTGATGCCTTTTACTATTTTTAAATATCTGTAATGTCTGTGTTTTATGTAAAGCACAAAAAGAGAAATCATAAGATGAAACTTCATTATCAATCATGGTTATATTTAAAAAAAACGTCCATCTGAGGGAAATGATTAAAGGCAGCACTGTAGTTACTCAAATTTGTAATACGTGTGCAGATTTTATAAAAGGCTGTCACATCATTTCACTGTTTTCTTTCTAAGCTGTTGCCAGTTAACTGAATTAGCTGGAAGTTGTCCAACCTGCTGTTTTTCTGATCTCTGCTGCTCCGATCTCAATTTTCAAACCTATTGTTGATATGAAATAGAAATGTGCATGCATTTATTTTTTAAAATGTAATACAAGTTCTTAACTTTTTTAGGATTTGTACCATTTTCTGTTAAATATAGCATATTTTTTGTTAATACACGTGTTCTAAAGCATCCCAACTACTTTGTAAACATTGAAACTATTTAGCTGCATGAAGCATAACTATAAAATACAGCATAAAAAAGGTTTGATTTGTTCACCTGACTATAGGTTTTTAAATATAATTTTTTTAGTTAAGTTGCATGGGTTTCCAGGAAGTGAAATGCAGTTGAAATACCTTTAAGTTGCCTCTTGTCTCGCTCAGCCCACTTCCTCCATCGCAGGACTCTGCAGCCAGCAGCCAGTATTCCGTCCCGCAGGACAGCAGCATAAACAGAAATCCTGTTGCTCCAAAGAACAAAGCCAAGAAGAGGAGCACTTTAATCCTCTCAAGAGGAGACATCTCACCCTGCTGCTCCTTTTAACCAGACAATTCTCAGTTTTTAGATTTGCTGTAGAAAAATTATAAACTGCTTAAAGTCTGCATGTTTTCTGGTGCCGAGCAGTCAGGTGGATGAAGGGTTGAGTGAAAATAAACAGGGATACAGTTACAAGAAGGGGGGTTCGGACACACAAAAATAGCCGTGCAGCAGTAAGAGTAGATGCAAAGGCATTTCTTCCAGCCTGGATTTAATACTGACAAAAAAAATCAGCAAGAAAAACAGACATCACAACTGTAGAAATACGTCCTTGGCATTTATTGGAATGCCAGCATTGAAATCCAGATTTGGTACAGTACAAGGCTATCCAGTATTACTGAGATCTAGGCAACAACAGTGATGGTCCAAAAACAGTCACTCAAATTGCTTGTTCATATATTAATACCACATTTTCTTCCCAAGATGGGTTGTTTAAAAGACAATTAATACAAATAAAATGAAAAAAAAAGTGAAAGGAAAGCAGTTAGTCACAACGTTGCAGGAGAAATCAACGTGGGGAACGTTATCTAAACACTCTTTATTCGTGTTTTTCCTCCAGGTAATGAGGGTGATATTGTTTAAAGATGAGAGTGAATTTCAGCATTTCTGATGTCTTTATGTTTGCACCTGTTTGATGGCTCAATGATCAAACACACGATTTAATGTTACTCCTACATAACACATAGAAAGAACCCACCTCATGTACACAGAGAGGTGCATTTATACGGGACTCATGTTGATTAATTACAACCCTGTGAGGATATACAAGTTCATATATGAGGCACGCAGAAATGAAAAGATTCATCACCTATTATTAACCGACTTGCAGTAAACATTTTATCTGAGGATCCTTTGGGATGAGTCACCTCTAATAATTTCCTCTAATATGAGAGGACAGCTGCTCTTCCATCTTCTGGTTTGGTCCATTGTTGCTTTGTTCAGGCCTGTTGGAGCATTCTTGCAAAGGCTCATGGGACTTCTGCAGCAATGTGAGGTCTTGCGGTTCCTTTATCTTACTTATTTCTTTTTTTTTTTTTTTTTTTTTTTCTTCCCTTCCCCTCGGGCCTATGCAGAATGCAATCAGGTGACGCTTTAAGACATGACTCCGAACACGGGGTTGTGGCGGCAGATGCTCGGCCCGATCTCCTCGTAGTCCTTCTTGGTGTGGCACACCTGGTAGAACTCCGGCTGCAGAGACATTGGGTTTGGTTATGTGATATCAGAAAAGTGTAGAGGAAAAAAAAACGATTTAAATACTCACAGTAGATGCCAGCATTGATCCTCCGAACCACACGGCGTACCTCTGCATGTGATGAGTGATGACTTGCACATCAATGGGCTTTGGCTGCAATTAAAGAGCAAGTGCACTCAACAACGAGGACATACAGGAAAAGACGTGCCAACTCCAGTTCTGCTTTCCTTATGCTTTACCTTCAACTTGCCGCCGCTCAGCTCCTCGCTTATTTTCAGTCGTGCGTCCACAGTCCTCTTCAGGTCCCTCTGCAGGCGTCTGCCAAAGTCCCTGAACATGGTGGAGCCGCCGGAGAGCACAATATTCTGCAGAACGTCAAAAAAAATGGAGACAACAAACAATGTTGTAGGCTGGAGTAAAACTTATTATCACTGAAAATACTGTGAATAGAAATGCGAGTAGAAATGTTCTGTGTTCTTCCTGTAAAAGAGTTCTCTGAGAATTGTGCCGGCTTCGATTTTCCATGTTTATGTCAGAGGTCTGCGACAGTCATGGCAAAACTTTTAACTTGCAGCTCTTAAAGAAGTTTCAATTTCAAGTTGGTTGGGGTTTGTTCACCTTACTGTTCCCCTGGCCCGTCTCTCTATCATCTCACTCACTCCCATCCGAGATTCGGAGCATCAGTTCTCTTCCATCATTCACATCTGCACTCTAAACCACCTGTTTAAACTGGCCAGCTCGCTCTAAATCATGTAACTGAATGTTTTATGTAATTTTTTAATATCAATGTCTTTTAATCTATTTTAAACTCTTATGTATTTTTATTTATTTATTTATTTTTCCTTTTGTGTACGGTGACCTTGGGTGTAGAAATTTATTTTTATTATATTATTTTTCTGTTGTAGAAGCGTGTTTCTCTGGAAGCATGCTGCATTCACTTTTGTTTCTTCTGAATTTTTGACACTTCCAAGCTCTGCAATTATGTGCAAGGATGTCCACAATGATGAGAAGGGGGTAAGTGTATAGCTGTTATGAGGCTTCTAAACTGGCTGAAAATGCCAGAAATTGCCCATGGGTGATACCTGAAAAGTGCCAGAAGTCAGGTTAAAAAAAAGAGCAAACTTCAACTGTGGTTGTGATGATGTGGATGCTGTGGTTCTTCAAAAATCTATGTCATAACTTCAAGTGATTAGTTGCATCAGACAGACTTCTTATTGGTAGAAACCTTAAACCTGCTGTTTTGGGGACATAAACTATGGTTACCACTCCTGTGTTAAATAATTGGAGCAGTGTTCTTTTCATTAAATATTAGGCCTTTTTCTTAACACATGTATTTTTACTCACTGCACTGATTAAGTTCTGTTTTAACTTCAGACTACAGAAGTTGGTTCCTGAATGTCTCAGGCTTCTTTATGAACTTCAAATACATGTTTTCTTTTTATGATTCCATAAATGCCTGTGCAGATGCTGCTACACAGCCGTGTGCTTCTACTGCAGACAGTGTCCCTGCTCATACACCTGATCCTGCTTGTCTGTCCCACCTACAGCAGACCTGATGATTGATAAGGCCTGCTGAAACCACACCAATAACCAGCAACCTGCTGCTATAATAGTGCAATAAATGTGCTGATCTGAGCAGCTGTGATATAATCTGAGGGGCTTGCCACCATGGCTTTGTCGTATCGTGATTAAAGCTGACTTTGTTTGGTGTAGTCTTCTGTCTCACCAGTCCTCCAACGCAGATACCTGGGTACCTTGTACTGTTCGGAGACCTGTCTGTGCAGGCCATGATGTTTTACTAGTAATAGATTCTGCATTTTCTGAACTATACAACATGTCTGGGTGTGGATTTTAGGTTTATCAAGTCTGCTTTTAGATTGCAACTTCCTCATTTCACACCGCTGGACTGTACTTGTTTTGTGTGGTTGAGTTTTGAGAGGTTTTGCCTCTAATGCTACTTCCTCTTATCCCTGGTTGGGTCAGGTTTTAACAGCAATAACCAAAGTTAAGCTCTGCATGCTCCAGATATTAGATTCCACTGCACTGGAGGGCCTAAACATCATCAGTGAAGGAAGGCAGGTGTATTTTTTTACCTTATAAAGTGGACGCCTGACATCAATGGGGCAGTTCTGGATCACTTCATCCACCACCTCTGAGATCGGCTGGGTGAAGTCTGGGTTGGCAAACTGGATGAGGGAAAAACTTTTGAGGGTTTGCGATACAGTAAAAAGCTCAGCAGTAAAAACACAAGCAGCAGCTTCTGTACCTCTGGGTGGAAAAAGATCTCAGGCCCAAGGAAGCGCTCGTATCCAACATCAATGGTGAACTCCTTCTTGCTGATGGCATTGATGCCGGTGTACTGTTTAATCCACTTGGAGCCATCTGTGTCGTACTTGTTGAACTCCTTGACCAGATCGGGGCAAACGTAACTGAACCGCTCCTGAAAAAAAAAAAAACACAGCTGATGCGGTTAAAATCCAAGTGTGTCGACCAGATGATCAAATGCCGCTGCACTGACCTCTAGTGGCTAAATGAAATATGACAGAAGCCCTTCCTTTCATGGCATCTTTTTGCAGATTCCACAACAGAAAAATGTGAACTGCCCTCAGACACACTCACCTTTACAGCTTTAGCCGTCTCCAGCGACTGCTCGGGAGGTATCCCCACCTCTCGCTCCCTCAGCAGCTGCTGGGTGAAGTAAGTGATGTCTCTCCCAGCGATGGGGATGTGCTTAATGCAGCTGCCGATGACGTAGCCTTCAGCCTGGAGGACGAACATGTCAGTGTTTAATGCGGCGGTCGAGGATGCAGCCAAGAATTTTTATCAGGCGAAAGTGACACTCACCACCGGGATGACGTGCGTGACCCCGTCTCCGCTGTCAATCACGGTTCCTGTCAGCGTCCGCTCTCCAACCTGTCTGGATGTCCAGGAGGCAGCCAGCGCCAGGACAGCCTGACACAGATTGGTTTAAAGTTCAAGTTCATGAAGTTTATTGTCATGTGCTCAGCAGCAAAACAGGGTTTGTACTGAACAATGAAAACTTTTTTGACAATGCAGGCATTCAGAGTAGACAAAAACTAAACTCCAAACAATCAAAAAAAGAAGAAAAGAGCATGAATAGATATAAATGTGTAGGATAGTGCAAGGAAGGAGTCTCTCAGAATTTTCTCTGCTTTTTTTGCAGCACCTGGCCTTAAAGATGCTCTGCAGAGATGGCAGCTTACAGCCAGCGATATGCTCAGCATTCTTTGCCACCCACTGGAGGGACTTTCTTTCAGAAGAGCAGCTGCTGAACCAGGAGATGGTGAAGCCAGTCAGGGCACTCTCAATAGTACTTCTGTAGAAGGTGCAGAGAGTGGTGGTGGACAGGCCAAACATCTTGAGTCTCCTCAGGAAAACAGTCTTTTATGGGCAGCTTTGACAGCTGTAGTGATGTGGGTGGTCCATGTGAGGTCCTCACTGATGTGCACACCAAGGAACTTGAAGGAAGTGGCCATCTCCACTTCTAATCCCCTGATCTATAATAGGCGGGAACTTCTCACTCTGCAGTTCCTGAAGTCTATGACTATTTCTTTGGTTTTGCAGACGTTAAGGGAGAGTTTATTGTCCTGGCACCACGTTTCCAGGGCACAGATCCCCTCCCTGTAAGCATTCTCATCATGAGGCTCATGATGGTGATGTCGTCTGCAAACTTCAGAATGGCGTTAAGAGCTATGTGTAGCCACGCAGTCAAAGGTCACCAGGGCATAGAAGAGGGGGCAGAGAATGCAGCCCTGTGGAGCTCCTGTGCTCAGAGTCAGGGTGGAGGAGGAGACGTTGCCTATCTTCACCACCTGAGGTGGAACATTTGTGGGTCTTGACCAGCCGCTCAAAGCACTTCCTGATGGTGGATGTCAATGCGATGGGGCAGTAGTCATTTAGGCAGACGATGGGGAATGTTTCAGGGACATGAACTATGGTGATCTGGTTTACTTTAAGAAGAGGTTGTTATTTATTTAAAATAAATAATCGTAGCTACAGGCAAAGTGAGAAAGCTTTACTGTCGAGCACTAAATTCGAATGACTTATAAACTTTGTGGTCATATTTAGAAAGGATTAGTGCTTGATGACGACAGTGAACACATATAAAGTGTGAAGGATTAAAGATGCTGCGAAACCTAAAAAGAAGAAGTGAAAATAAGACACTTCCCCTTTGCTGCTTTACAATCTCGGTCTAAGAGCTAAACCTAATTTTACCCACAGCCAGTCAGATCAGGAAATGTTGACTGCATGACTGACTGGATGTGTAAACTCACCTGAACAGCAATGTAGAGGCCTGGGACATTGAAGGACTCGAACATGATCTCTGCAGTGTACTCTCTGTTCTCAGGTGTGTTAAGGGGAGGCTCTGTCTGAAGACAAAAAAAAGGCAAAAGCTAAAAGGAAGCAATGATCTCATGTTCCTTTGTGGTACACCAGACCTGAAGAAGCCTCTGACTGAACACACTCTGTAGGCAGGATGTTTTCCACAGCACAGGGACTTTTTCCTGGCTCAAGCCTATATTGAAAAGGTGAAAGTTTGGCAGGAAATATGTGGGTTCATGCAGGGTGTGTGGTCTATTTAAAAGGGGTCTAACACTGAAAATTGTTCTGAACTGAACCTGTTAAAGAGGACATTCCAGTTTTTGCCCTCAAAGCACTCTTACAGAAAATCTTCAACATCATTAGACCATATAATGCTCTGCTCTTTCTACAGGAGGCAGAGCAGAGAAGCATAAAATAAATCCATCTTATCTTCTCCGCTGGAGCAGCTGACAAATCGTCAAAAACGTTGGAAGTGCAGCAGAGAGGGAGACATTAAAATCTGCCTCCCTGAATGTGTTAGCAGCTTAGCAACGACTCAGCTCGTTACATCACAGGATGCATCCGCAGAGGTATTGCGTATGAAATAAACCGCTACCAGAATCACTCGGAAACACTTCATGTGTAGATATTAAAACAAAAACTAGAAGCTAACCTAGATGCAGAGCCTCTCCTATACATTGGCATGTGCATGATGGACCCATCTCATGACAAGCACTGCAATACCTCCACTTTTACTTTTCCTGCTCACTTTGATGTCTCTGCTTGTATGGTTTTAAAGCAGAGCATAAACATGAGAGTCTGCGATATGTTCCTGCAGCCATGACATTTTTTACCAAACTACACTGATAAGATGAATGTAATCCAATAATAAAGCAAACAGTGGAAATATGAGATTAAATCAATAAATTGGAATAGGTGTTTTTTTTATGCAGTAACATTCACCTTTAACAAAAGGCATCTACTGAATTAAAGAAATCAAATATGCCTAATTTGGAGTTGGATCCCAATTACTGCGTGTCCACCAGGTCTTACCAGCAGGAAATAATGGTCTTCAGGTTCTGCCCGCAGATACTTGAAGATGATCTGCTCCATAAATCTTTCCATCAGATCCCAGTCCTCCACTATCCCATGACGGATCGGCCACTGGGAGGAAAAATAAAAGGTGTTAACACTCAGCTTCTTATCAAACAGAGAACAGGCTCTTGTCTGTGCCCTGTGCATTCACCTTGGTTGCATATGATGGTTTGTCGATGGCTTCATCTCCAATGTAAAAGTCCAGATCATCAACTCCCTTCATCATCCTGCGCTGCGCCTGGTCTCCAACTTTCGCCGACTCTTTGATTGCAATGCCTGGAGATGACCAGCGGCGGGCACGAGTGTTAAGTTGGAAACTAATACTGCTTGATCATGGACAAATCTAGATTCATTTTGTGTACAAATAAGATAATAATCTTCCTTTTGACTGCTTTTGGTATTACAGATAGCTGATATTTTCAATTACTAAACTGAAACCTCAGAGATATATATTTTTCTTTAAATGGCTACAAGTTCTGCATTCAGGTGGAAATAATTTAATATATGATAATCTGTATAATAGTAAAAAGAAAGAAAAAAAAAATCAAATTATCTTCAAAACTGAACTAATTAGCAGAAATTTTTGCTGATTCTAGCTATAAAAGAAAGGGGGAAAAAAAGGTTTCAGCTCAGCTAAATAAAATTTTAGAAATTCATGGCTTGGCTTTTCACTATTCAGAATTACTCATAAATCATGATTATCTATATTAGTGATCTTAACAGCAAAATCTTTTACATTCATCTCAATGAAAGTAGCTGGATTAAACTGAAAAAAAACTTCCACATTATTAACCACCGTCTCACAGAAAAAAATAAAACTGAAAGTTTTTTAGTCTGCATCATCTGACTGCATTTTTCATATCTGCCTTGTGCAACATGAGACTAAAAGGCAAACCGAGATGTTATATTTCATTTATGTTCCTGTACTCATGCCTAATTAGCTTCTTTTATTTAGTATTATTCTAATTTTATTAGTAGGCATAAGTCCCACTTAAGTCATGAACTCTGATGGTTAAATAAATTAGCATAAAATGACCCCTTTATCTTTGCTAATGTAAGTGTGCAAGTGGAGGTCTTTAATTAAAAGCTTCCTTGAATGCTGCTCTACTTTTCCTTCCCCCGAGGGAAGATGTGTTAATAACATGTTGCAAGCCTTATTAGTCACTTTGCCTGTGTATATTTTACTTGTGTCTCTGTATTGAATTGTAGTTTGTACCGAGACAAGTCCAGTACAACTGAATTTATGTATTTTCCTGTGTACTCACATGAAGGCAAGATGAACTGGGGCTCTGTGTTTCCTGCATAGCCAAGCTTTGTGTACCTAAACACGAGAAAAATATTTTAAAAACATAAATGTGTATATTTTCTTTTATATAATTGAAATGTTTGCTGCCAACGACCCACAGTCATTTTAAATCAGTAAAATAAACCATGTAGTAAGTTCGGTGCTGCGAAGTCTCCAGGAAGTAACATTAGCGCTAGTACCAAGAAGCTTCATTGAACTGATATATACAGAATAAAAATAAATAAATAAAACAATTCATGTAACACCGTAGTAGACTCATCTGCACAATCAACTGTGGCATTAACAGGTTGCGTAATACTAAAAATGTAAACAACTGTTGTCTGTGTAAATGCTAGCTTACAAGCTAAAGAGCAACACTGTAGGGCGTTAGCTGGAAGTTTGACAGCGGCTTATGTGGTCAATGAAAGACAGGCTAACGCTAACTAGCATCTAATTTGGGGTACTTACCCTGTTCCACAGTCAACAACACAAGCCGGTAGTCGACCAGCCATTATTGCGCTATTTGATTCAATGTATAAGAGGAAATATCAGGCGTCCGATATCAAGAGGGGTGTGTTATCAGGAACTGAGTTACACCGCTGAATGAACAAAAATCGCTGCTGCTTCAGGAACGCTTCCGGGTTCCGTGGCATTCATTTTCAAGCAGCGTCAGCAGGTTTGAACAAGAAACAGCGCCCACGAGTGGAGGAAGAATGTTACTGCGATACAAAAAAACAAAAAAAAGTTAAATGTTAAAGAAGAAAGGCACACTCCACAGCAAAGTATATTTTATAGGCATTCACGTGATGTGCGAGACAGTTCTTATTTAGGGCCTTAGTTAATAATCCAACTACTTTTGTTATATCTCATCAACTTTTTGTACTGAATTTACAGAAATGATTACTTTTTTCTTTAAAAACAAAACAAACAAAAACAAAAAAAAAAAAACAAAAACAAAACAAAAAAAACATCAGTTTTTGTTCTATTTGTGACACTAAAATAAAATCCCCACATAAAACAAATGAACTGTCTCTGTTTCCTTTATATATCAGTAAAGTAGAAAATCAGGTTAAGGCATGGAAGTTTATCTGATAACAACTTAGATTTATAAAAGAGAAGCAACTTCAGTAACTTTGACAAGAGAATGTGTACCTGCATTTCTACCCTTAAATGAAAATGAGTCAGTTTTATGAATGTGGACCCTGGTTTGAAAGACACTGCTGAAGTCTCCTGAAAGCTTTATGCATCTGGGTGTAGCCTCTTCCCCTTTGCTGCGAGGATGATGACCTTAAAAAATAAAAAAAAAATAAAAAAAGGCAATAAAACAACATTTCTTGATGATGCTTGCCTAAATGTAAACAGTTTTTTTTTTCTCTCTCTTCGTTTGACTCTTCAGTGCTTTACACTAAAACTTGTATTGTTCCACCACCATGTTGGCATCTTTAATTTCCTTTATGTGTTTCCGCTAAGAAATAAATCTAAAATAAAAAATAGTAACCGAGAACAACTGGCATTTGCTGATTGCTGTTGGAAACAATGTTTAAAAATGCCAGCTGGCCATATGGCATGACGCAGTACTCGAAGTGGCCAGTGTGGGTACTGAATGCGGTCTTCCACTCATCTCCTTCCCGGATGCACATTAGGTTATAGGCACTACGGAGATCCAACTAAGTAAACATGGTAACCCCACATAGCTGGTCTGGGGCACTAGGTACCAGAGGAAGAGGATATCGATCCTTCACAATGATGCTATTAAGTCCCCAGTAGTCAATGAGATGGATGGCACAATCCCATGGATGGCAAGGTGGCAAGCAAGTGGCTTGGACCTTGCTGAACCCTTCCACCAGGTCTTGATAATCCCTAGGAGATGTGCTCATAATTATTCTCCATTGTGAGTTTGATGGGGCAGATGAAGTGGGTAACAGAACCCCCACTGATAGGTCTCCCATCAGTGGCTTGGACAGCAGTCGGGGTGGCCAATGAAAAGGCAGGTTGAATCGACAGGCCAGTTTCGGAGAGATGAGGTTCTGGAGAGGTCCCCTCTCCACAGTGCATGCACAAGCCCTTTTCCTTCTAGTGCCACTGCTCCATTGCAGAAAGCCTAGGCCTGCATAGGCTCCTCATCGGGTTCATGTCTCGTTGACGGTTGGCTGGTGGTTCTATATCTCTAACGGTGGAGGTTGTCAAGATGTATTACAAAAGAAATAACAGCATGGAGAGAGAAAAAGTATCATCCTGATAGGCTAGCTTAGTCTTCACCTCCAAGGTCAGCCCCTGCTGTAAGATGGAGATTAACACTAGTTCTTTCAAACCTCTTGCAGCCGCCACAGTGCAGAAGTCCAAAGCGTAGTCAGCTCCTGATTGAGATCAATGGAGGAGCCGCTCTCCCCCCTCCCTGCCTTCTGGGGGATGATCATAAACTGAACAGACCACTGTAGTCCATTCCTGCACTCGTCCTCCAAGGAGAGAGATGACTACTTTCTCTCCATCCTGCAGCTCCAGGTGGTAAGTGAGGAACGAGATGAATCTCCATAGAAAACTCCAGGGAGCCTTACAAGAGAAAAGTAGAATCGATTGATGGCTACAAGAACAGCCATTGTGGAGGGAGTAGGAAGATTGCCAGCTGCTGTTGGAGAAGAAGATTGTGGATAAAATTAATTTTCAGCTCCAACATTGTAGACTCCTGTCATCCTACTTGTTGCTCTAAGCGGTGGCAACAGCAGCAAGCTGAGCCATAACAGAAGACTGCTCAGGGACTCTGACTGCGAGGTAGAAGAAGAACCCTCATCATCAGGAGAGTTGCCTGCTGTGTCCATGGTGCTATAGTCTTACGTCAGACTGAACCAGCGAGAAGGCAGAGACAAACGCAGGTAAATGTCAAAGGGGTCATCTAAAGATTCCTTCAGATCCCCCCCTCAGATAAAATCACTTTAATTGATTTTTGCTGGCCCCACAATAGATTGGTGACCTGTCCAAGTTATACTCTGCCTCTCCCCAGCTATTACGAATATGGATGGATAATTGAACTTTGATTCAGATGCAACAATGCTGCACATTTCTACATGCCACTGCTTTGAACACTAGAGGGCACCAAAACTCTCATTTCTGAGAAGCAGCTCAGCATCATCATGATCCAGCACTCACTGTAAGAAACAACACAAGCCCACCTCTTTGTGTGTGTGTGTCTTTTAATCACATCTGTAAAACATAGTTGTTGAGATGAAACAATCAAAGCAATGGATTTTTACAACTACTCTTTGATATTTTGCTGTGGCCGTTCTTGCTGAGGTGCAGAGTATTTGGCACAAGTTTCCCTTTCATGCTGCTGCACGTTCAGTTATTTTTACTTGTCTTTATAAGACCTCAGTGGAATGAAGATGTCTGGACTAAAGTGGATTGGTGATGTGTGAGGCTTGATTTCACTGCTGGAAAATGCAGTCTAGAATGTATAGTATTTGATTAATGAGTAACAGCTAATAGAAATAAATGACTTCAGAGGCCCTAAGTTGGCAAGCTATGCTAAATTGCCATACATGTCTGTACAGCTGGACTGAGGGTAATTGACTCTCTGGGGGTTTCTGATCTTCCCCTTTTAGTACTGTGATTTGTACCTGAAAAACTTCCCACCTACACACAAATGGATCATTCCCCCTCATTTCCAATACACTTATTCTTCAGTAAACAAAGTGGATGAACTGAGGTCCCTCATCAGCTTAAGTATTACCGCTGCCAGAGCCCCTGTTTGACTGTTTCTGCACACATCATTAGAGCAAGGCAGAGGAGGGCCTTATTATTTTTAATAATCTCCTGTTTTTGCTGCTTCTTAACCCCAGGAGATCTGCAGTCGGCACTTCCCCAACTGTGATCGCCAGTCCTGACTCCACTCCACCTCCACCTCCTCCTCAGCCTTCAGACTTAATGATGCTCGGTCATAGAGGCACGGCCTTACGCTGCAGGATGCTCTTCCTGCTTCAGCGTTTAATCTGCAACACAACACAGTGTTAACTACTGTTTACATGATCACGTCACAACAGCAACAACTTTGTTCATTTATTTTTTCTTACCAATATTTACTCAGTATATAAAGCCTTTATTGTCATTGTAAACCACAG
>CM047998.1:11182191-11204983 GCA_026261665.1 Melanotaenia duboulayi
GCCACATTTACCCGTGATCACACATAACGTTTTGTGGAGGACGGTCTCNGCATATTCTTCGAGTTCAATTACAGGCCACATTTGCCCGTGATGACACATAACGTTTTGTGGAGGACGGTCTCCTGTGGCACTCTTCTTTTATGAGGGCATTTGGCGGTAGAGCTGAAGCACAGCAGAGAGGGAGAAAGCTGCAAGTCGTACTTATTGATATTTTCAAGCCCACCTTTGTACATAATGTTTTTAAAGAATAGTGTTTGGGAAACCTAATTTTACCTAACTGGAAGTTTGTATATGAGTTTATTTTATCTTAGCAAAAATGAAATTAATAGGCAGTTCATGTCGGCTGAAAACAGAAGACTAATGATGTTTAATCCGGATTTTAGGGGGAAGCCAAGTCTTTTCTTTTCTGCAAAAAAACATTGAGTATTCTCTGTTCTGCTTTTGTGTGATTTTTCTTTGTTTTCTTCATCTCTAAGAGCTTGTCAATGGATATTTTTATTTAGCTTTTGGTTGGGAGCTCCCCTAATGGTACATAAGCTCCACATATGACTGATGGCACTCTCCACAAGAGTGCAATGTCATCTTTTATCTGCAGTGTTGTGACATTACGCCTGCAAGCAGGGGGACAAAGCCAAGGCTTCCTGATTTTTACACAGCACATAGTCTTTGCAGATTTTCAGCTTGGCTTACACTTGAGTTTCAACAACGAGGTCATAAATTCACTAACTGAATTAAAGATAAGCCATTAAAACACATATCAGCAAAGCACAGAGCAGTTACTTTAAATTAGTTTTTAACCCATGGATTTTTATAGGTGATAAAACTCCATTTACACTACAAATAAGTAAATGACTCATGTGCATGCTCATACTCAACCTATTTATTTTAATGCTTACACACAGAAAGCAAAGTCAAATCTGCACCAAAATATAGGCTACTAAATACCAAAAAGGTGGTGCAGGTTTTTCTAACTCATGGCTAAAGCTATGAAAATTAGATTTAACATCTTGCAAAACCGACCTTTTTCATACCCAAATATCCACTCCAGCTATTAGCCTCCTGACCAATATTACTGGCAAAATTGTTAAAATGGCAAGACTCATAAATCTAAACGAAGACAGCACCATCANCAATTGTTAAAATGGCATAAATCTAAACGAAGACAGCACCATCAAATGCAACTGATAAAGGTCTACATAATACCACACTTTCCCCATAATTAATTTAAACCAAGCTATGTCTGAAACCTCCATTCATCATCTGAGAGGAGGCGCAAGGGAAACACCAAGTCTTGTTTTGGCTGGAGCAACCTCAAGCTTCTAAACTCAGTTTTCGAAAATTGCTCTAAATCATTGAATTAAAAAAGGAATAACTGGAAAAAAAATAACCCAAATCTTTCATATCCCCCATCTAGGTATATATCTTTAAATCAAAATCATTCCACAATCCTGTAATTAGTTTATACATCATCTAAGTAATCAGTTTTCTAAAGAGGATCCCATTAACGCATGCTTCATGCACAAAAAAATACCCAGAAATTAGGTATCTTCGTCTTCTTTCACTAACAATAATAGGCAAAGAAAATATTAGCTGATAGCAAAGATATACGAGCAAGAACTTTTCAGCTAGACATAAATTGGTGTCTGCGCTCCAAAATCAGGACGAGCAGCGCGCAAAACCAGCGCAAAACCCCAAACATAACATTTGTCCCCCTCACCTTTTTTTTTCTTGTAATCCTTAACAGAGTCTGCTTTTTCTGAAAGGATACTCTAAGGGTACGAAGAAAGAACGACATACCAAAGGGAAATTCTGATGCTTTGAGATTTAATGGCATGGAAATTAAGTTTTATCTATTTTGGAATAGCGTACAAGAGTTGAAGGTGTGTTTATTGTGCAATATACAGATGAAATAATCCTGTTATTTCTACATATCCATCTAGAATTAAAAGTGTATTTGCAGGGCTGCAGTCTCCACAAGTTGCACGTACCTGTGTCGAGAAAGACTCCAAATAAAGTCACAAAAACGAGCAGAAGCATCCTCTCCCAGATGATGATCGGAGGAGAAACATCAGACCAAAAGTAAAAAGGAAAAAATTCAGAAGGAGGACGCTCGGAGGAGGTGGAGTAGGACCCGCCGCTGAAGAAACCCAGACATGGATCCGTTCATCTTCTCGGCTGCGCTGAGGTGAAAGCTCCGCAAAGTGCCAGGAGCCTGCGCTCCGACGCGACTGGAGGACGAGCAAACCACGAGCGCAGAAATCATAAAAGCGCACCACGTGACGGCAGCTGGCATGTTCATATCTCCCACTAACATCATAATAAACCGAATTAGTCATCGATGATGGGTTGTTTTTATTTCTCCCATGTAGCAGGCGAATATTTCACTTTTAACACCAAGTTCCAGGACTCCACTGCACATTCACACATAGCTACAAAGAACCCTGTAATTCTCCAATGGTTAATAGTTCCATGCAGGCTTCAATACAATGCATCAGCACTTGGTGCATTAAATTTTTATTTTCACAACAATTTATGTCTTCTAATTTTGTCCTCTCTGTTCTAGCCTCCATTGAGCTGCTGTTTGATTAACCTCTTACAGTTAGTAAACGTGCACGTTATTTTTCACGTAAAGACACTCCTACAACCAACTGTACTTAACCTCTTTCAACGCAATCAGCTTCTGTGCACATTTGTGATCAATAGTCTGCAACAAATCCAGCTCATAATGAGGAAAGAAGCAGTGTCGTCTAAGCGTGCGGAAACTTAACTGCGTTCATTTAAACGCGCGCATAATTGCACATCAAGGGACTAATAATAGTTACATATCCCGCCGCGGCGCCCCCCGGTAGACAGATTGGTGAGTGGGACTCGGTGATTACGCGCGCCTTTAGAATGTGGAAAAGTTTTTTTTTTTTTTTTTTCCAAATCTGGATTTACACACACACACTCACGCACACACACAGAACGAAGACATGGATAAATGCACGCGGGCACCCTGAAACACGAACAGTCTGTGGCTTAGTTTNCGAAGAAAAGGATAAATGCACGCGGGCACCCTGGTGCATGAAACACGAACAGTCTGTGGCTTAGTTTGAAGTAGGAAATAATTTCTCATATTTATTTAGGAAATAGTTACATAAAATATAGCATTAAAGTCTAGTGTAACAGACAACATTGCACACAGTAATAATAATAATAATAATAATGATAATAATAACAATAATATTAATTACCAAAGTAACACTGCTGGTAACCGTTTCTCTTTACAAAGGAACATTTAAGGAAAGAGGTGAGCATGACAATCACACTACAGTCTGACAGTACAAAATGTGGGTATAAATACTGGACATCTAGAAAAATACACAAGTCCTTTTCACACTTTTTCCATACAATATTAACAGTTTCATAGAAAAATTTAAACACACAGTCGGCTCTGTTGATTAGCACCAGCTGGTCAAATTCCAGATAGAAATTTGGCATAAATTCACCTAAAGTTCAAATATGTCTTTAAAATAAAGTGATAAAGTATTTAAGCTCTTACTGATCAAAATAAAGTTTTATTTTTTTTTTCAAATTCAAACAATGAACCCCTACAGAATTACAAAAGATACATGCTATTTATAAACAGTAGACTTAAAACCTTGGTTGAATGATTGGCAAACAATTTCCAGCTTTTCTTTATTTCTTTTTCTCCTTATTTGCATATATCGATCAGCAATGCCCATTCTGATATTAACTTATAGGAATTTTTATATACAACATAATACACAGTAATGTGAGGAAAAGTGAGGTTTGGAGAGGTCAGGTTTGCTGCGATGCTACATGACACTGAAAAAACTGTTTGGATTCTGGGGCTTTTTTAACAGGAAGTTTAAAAAAAAAATAAAAAATTACTAAGTGTGAAAATGAATGTGTCCTGATGAATGCGCTTTAATTCTTACAATCTTCATGAGTCCAGTATGTTCCCTGAGCTACCAACAACAAGAGCATTCAAGACAAAGAGTAGGTCGTTTGTTGTACCACTAAAAAACCCAACCCGATCTCATGAAATAGTTACAAACAAAATATTTTATTCATGTAGTTGGAGACAACTTGTCAACTTTTTTTCTTGGGACTTGGAAAAACTTTAAAATTAAACTGAATTTTCTAACAAGTTGCAAAAGGTCAAAAACTCTGCCAAGTTATTCCACCACCGCCCCTCCAGCTTCCTCATACAAATGTGCCAGTTGTTAAAACTTGAAACACCAAGTCTTTTTTTTTATTATTTCCATGTCCACAAAAATAAAAAGTGGTTGTGTCCAACAACACAATGCGATAAATATAATTTATCATTTAATAATATTTCACAAAGTGATGTATAACTTTCAGAAAAATCAAACTTTTAGATAATATACCACACAGCTAAATTAATTATCAGTATGTCCCCGTGTGTAGCTGAAGCTTGACCATTTTCATATTGTTCTAAGATTTCCTTAATTTTCTTTTTTATTCACCATGAACTGCTCAACACACATTACCAAACTTAAAAATAATAAACCAGAATTAAAGACATTTCTTTCAATATTGCTTCAGTAAGTAAGTATAAAAATGTGAACCAGGTGTTCATAAATGTGATTCTATACGGGCAGTTTTTGGGCACCTTCAACAGGCATTATACCTAGCAGCAATTTAGGAGCTGACACCTTGGGTTTAAATGGAGGTTTCCAACAGTCTACTGTTATTGCCCATCAGTGTCACCTCTGCTCATCACTGTATGAATAATCATTCACTTTACACTCCTTACAAACTCTGTACAGTATTTCTTTTTACAGTGCAATGATAAGAGGAACCCCAGCATGAGGGGGCAGGATAAGCAAAGAATTGCAAGAAAAAAAAATATATTGCAGATCGGTCCATCACACCCAGAGCCATACTATTAAAAGTTCTGGTTTGGATTAAAGTTTCATCCTCGCATCTCCAGCTTTAATAAGTGCTCTGTGTTGCATGTAGCAACTAAAGGGTTCCGGGTGTTGTACTAAGGGCTGTTAGTATTTTCCAGGACTAGCCAAGCTGAGTCAAGAGATGACCTAAACAGGGGGTTGAGACCAAAAAAAACAAGTTCAGAGGCAACCCATTTCCTGTTTTTAGAAAGCACCGATACATACAAGTAAATGTTTCTCTAAATGTCTTAGCAAATTGTCCCAAGAGATTTAGCCTAAAATAATGTTGCTACACATTGGGAGGTTGGAGAGGCAGTGGTGGAATTGGCCACCACAGTCACTTCATCACTTTGACTCCTACACACTTTTGGTTTAAAACTGGTTATGTTTAAGTACCAAAAAACCTTGGCTAGAGTTAAATGGTCTTTAAAACCCTGAATGTTTCTCTCAATATATCTGTTAAATTGGGCTCTTTTAGCTGAGAAATATTGAGCTCATTAGTAAACCCAGATGCAAGAAACAATCTTGATGAGTGGGCTGACAGAACTGCTATGAAAAAATTATGTTTCTCCATAAAAATAACCAGAAAAGATGGTGTCTTGGGGCCATCAGAGATGGAAATCTACCAAAAAATCTACCTCACAGGCTAACTATACCCCTCAACATTCAACCCATTAATGCATCAGTAAAAAAAAAAAAGGCAGTAATGGTCAATAACACAGGAAGTGGCCTCAAAAACTCAGATTCAGCGAGACTTTGTCGCTACAGCCTTGCCCCCTCAGACGTCATTGGAGCCCTGACTGGTGCAGGAGGAGAAACTGTCATAAAGCGAGTCACTGAGAGAGCCCGCGGGATCCGTCCCGGGCCTGCTTACGAAGCTGGAGGAGGAGGAGGGCTCATCCACCTTACAGCAATAGCTCCCACTCTTCCCCGCTTCTTCACCTCTGAGCCCGGTCAAGCCGGTGTCTGGATACAAGCTGCTGGAGCAGCTGTGATTCAACTTGTTTAAAGACTCCAAAGAGATGTCGAAAGATGCTGGTTGGCTGGGACTTACAGGCATCTTCTCCATGGGAATCTCCTTCTGCAAAAAAAAATAAAAAAATAAATAAAATAAAATATATATATATATATATATATATCAACAGAAAGTTCAAAGTATTTCAATTTATCTTACGTAAGAACGAGATGCAAATAGCAAGCAGTGAGATAAATCTAAAGTTGCAGAATTGTCCTTCAAAGCAATAAGACTGATGAGCTTGAGAGCTTGACAGTGATCTATACTGAGATTTTTATCACGCTCAACAACCAAATGTATGTCTTGGGTGCTGGAAGACATCCATCAATGTTAATGTTGGCTCCCCAACTCTCCCTGCTACAACAACTGTGTTGTGTAATCTATTATTTCTTTTATTTAACAGCTCTATAGAGTCACATATAGGAATATGAAACCTTTGGGAAATGACAGCTTTATCTTGAGGGTGGTAATGATTGGAAACTATGCACATTTGGACATAAAGTGTTACCACCAGGATTGTGGATTGTGTCATCACAGCTAAGAGCATTGGTCCTTTCCAGCAGCTCACTGGTGATTAAACTCAGCAACAAAAGTGTAAAAGCTCTGCATTAAGCAGCTGCTGCAAGTCCAACACGTCAGAGAAAAACAAAACAGCAAATAAACATAAAAATAGTTGTTTTTTTTCACAATGTGGCAACTATGAGTGTCCTAATGTATTTCTCAAGTGGCACTTTAACAAGCTAGTCACTGTGTCTCTCAGCTCCACCTCTTACTGAAGGCAATAAACAAAATTCATAACTGCTTGTTTTCTTCAGTAAAATTGAGCCTGGGAGATATCACAGCAGCTACCAACACAGGTGTTTTTGCAGGGGGTAGGTACACAGAGGATGAGCTGCCACAGGGTAGGAGGGTCCTCTGGGGATGGTGCAACCCTGGACCATTTAGCATTTTGCTGCAGGGGTGATAGTATCAACACACAAACATGTCTGCATCTGTAATGCAGCTCAGAGAACCGTGAGGGTTATTTAAAAAAAACAAAAACAAAACAAAACAAAAAAAAACTTCCTTGTGCTGGTAATAGAGGCTTGAGGTGTTCTTTGATTTCACCAAGGCTCTTATGTCACCAAAAATATTTACAAGAAGCCTCATCTAAGGTTTGATGTGAGGCCTGAGAGATTGTTCCAGAGGTATATTGACACTTTTAAACCCTGAGGCTAGAGTACAATGTACATTAGACATTTCTAAAAATAGTTTTCTTAATGTTTCTCAGAAAATGCTTCAGCCACGTTCACAACTGCACGCCTTACTGAAGAACTGTGTAAAACCCGTGTTTAAATTGGGGTTTAATCGTATATTTTTTGTGTTGGGTTTAAGGCACTAAAAAAGATATTGCTAGCCTCTCTGAACCTGTGAAAACTGAGAAAGAAAGAAAACAGAAACACAGCTCGGCTGACATTAAATCTTTGCAGCTGTCTGATTGTAGGTGTAGAGAGCGAAAACAATAGAGTTGTAGCAGTCCTGAAATCTTGTTGGTTTCCTCCCCTGCCAGCCTAGGAAGTGCATTCATCTGCCAACCCAGGTGTGAACTACCATGTAATTAAGGGGGCTTGAATGAAACCACTGACTGAGCTGTACAGTAAGAACAGAGGAACTTTACACTTTCCATATGTTATTATCAACATAAAAAAAATCATAAATTTGCCAAGAGGTAAATTAAAAGAAAATGTCAGAGGAAAATGTGCCTTATGTTGACCTTTTAATCACTAGAAGGTGTGGAGGGTGAGCCCAATTTAAACATAGGTGTTGAAAGCAGATTAGCCTTTCTGGGTTTTAATTCAACACCCACACATTGCTCTTCGTGGCATTTCTACTTTTATGTCAGATCAGTGTAGCTATGAAAATGATACAGCCTAGGAAGAGGAGAAAGTGTGTGACGTGATTGGAATCAGTGATTTTCAGAGGATCTGTGTCACAGTAAAGAGCTGCTCTTTGTTCTTTTTTTTTTTTTAGGGTAACAAGAGGTCAAAGACAAGAGCAAAGAAATAAAAGGTAATAGCTGTTTGTACATTCACTGATTTGATTGTGGAGTCGCACAATTTGCCAGCAGATTGAAGCTTCCCACCACGGGTGTGTGTACCACCTGCAGGTACAGTCAGGATGATGGCTGCTCACATGCTAACCGAGGCTGCAGGCAACGAGAGCTTCCAGCTGAAAACATGAGCAGCCAAATCCACAATTGGTTCTGCATTAGATGTCTCCAACTTGAATTAGGCAGACTTGTTCAGGACAAAAGTTCAGGGAAAGAACAATTTTGTATTGTAAAATGAGTAACTTTTCTCTGTTCTCATGTATTCTCCTCCTGGTTTTCTCGTAAGTTATAATTCTTAAAGCCTCTGATAAAATCATTTTTTATTGTATATATATTTACTCCTCATACAAATTTAGCAATTATAGCTAATTATTCAACAGTGATTGATAGGAAAAGTATAGCCTCGTTTTTATGAGGTAAGATGGTTAGTTATATTAAGCTTGCTCTACCAAAACTTTTCTAAATCTCGCTATTTATTGGATAAAAGATGTCTAAAATAACAACTTGTTAATGCACAATTAAGCTAAAAACAGTGAAATTTGGTGTAAAAGTGAATGTTTCGTAGACCTTTAGGCCAACCTGAAGACAAACAAGTTGTTTTCTGGGGAATCTTGAGGCTTTCAATTGTGTTCTGATGTACAGGATTTGGTTGGTTGCACTGTACGCAGATAAACCTCTTCTGCTACCTTTTCTTATGAAACCAGCTCAACATGTTTAATCTTGCAAGACTGCAGGATTCCTACAAGTTTCATGAGCTCAAAATCACAAGAGAATCCATCATCATGAATAAGAATGCTGCACTGGCATCAACACGAAGGCTTTTGGTGCGATATGAGGGCTATCTTGTTATTGAAAAGAGACGTTTATTTAGTTTTCAGAGTACACTGTATGCACATATATTGAGATTAGCACTTTAATATTTTCAATAACCAATTAAATAACTCAGTTAAGTGGTTATTTGTGCAGTTTTTCCAAGGAAAAATATATATTAATATATGTTTATGGTGGCATTAAGGCCAATGTTAAAACTAAAATGCAAAAAACAAAGAAAAATACACTAAAGCTCATTCAGAAGACATAAACTGGGGGATCTCACCTTAGTCAGTTACATCATATTTTTTTGTCAAACCTAAAATAAAAACTTTAGAAAGTCTTTGTTTTGTTTTAAAACATGTCAAAAGTTGCAGAAAGAAACATCCAACAACTGTTTTTTTTTTTAAATGACTTGCATAAAAAATAAATGGCTTGGCCACTTTTGTTTTTTGGAGGAGACAAAAACTTCAAAACTCACATTTTGTTATCAAGATTGGTTTTCTGAATCATCATTGCAAGGCACAGTACAGCCTGAGTCACCAATAAATATTAAGGATAGTGGGTGGAAAAAAAAAGGAAGACTTGTGTCACAGGTATGTCATCACTGAGGTGATCGTTTGTCAAACATGAGGAAGTCTGACAACTGTTTCTGCTGCTTTCCATTATTATGGGGGTCTGTAGGAGCGACAAAAGAGGTCAGATATTCCCACTGCTGATATTTATTTGTGCACAGATATGGTTTTGGTTATCCAATAACCCAACTTCAAATTGCATCAAATTGCATGTCAGCTGAAATGTTCCCTTTCCCTCAGAATCATAGCTCAAGGTAACAAGCTGTTCCACACCGAGCTATCGCCACAGCTTCACCTCTTATTTTACTTCCCTGCAGCAATATCTTTCTCTACCCTGAAAACAAAGGAAGGAAAGATGGAAACAAAAGTAGGAAGCAGGAAAAAAAAAAAATTAGAAAAGTTAGCTTTGGAAAAAAAATGGAAGTAGATATAAAATCTACTTCCAATGAAAAGAAAGACAAAGTATGGAAGACAAAAATGGAGAAGCAAAACTAAAAGTAAGACAGATGGAAGAAAGCGAGACTATGAGGAAGGGGTGGACAGAAGAAGAAGAAGGGGGCAGGGGCTACCGTTAGCGGCGCTGTCAGGTGCTGTCAGGATGATGAATGGGAGGCCAGCGCGGGCTGTGAGGGCTCTGATGGGAGCCGCTGAGCTTTACATCACTCTCCTGAGTGTTTGTGAAAGGTTATTAAAGCTGCTTAAATCACCGTGCTCCGACACAGGCCTGCTAGCAGCCACCAAACTTCCCCAAACTACAGCCAATGACAGCGTCTCCAGCCACAACAAAGGGAAGTCCGCCGCACAGGTATGGATGTGCGCAGCCAGGGGTGAGGAGGTGATGACACTCAGATGGATTGTCTTTCTCTGAAGAATAATGTAGGGTAAATGGGTTCAGAAGCAGTCATCCATCATTATAGTTGGTTAACAGCTTTGGAGCGGGGTTATTGTCTGAATAATACCAACTTCAGGCAAGCAGGGAACTTAAAACTCTTCCTGTACTTGCTGCATTTAATTACCAAGTAAAAATAACTGGAAATGTTTTCTAACTACTGGAGACAAGCCTGCCCTGTGCAGGTGGAAGTTCATTTCAGCTGCCTGTAGGTTACAAATCTTGATTTACAGGCTTGAGAACAAAATGCTCAAACGCAGAAAGTTTGGTGCACGATAACCTCTACCTTCCAAAATGAATCCTACCGCGTCCAATTAAGTTGCAGACAGGTTTGAGGAGGAGACAAACAGCAGCTTTGTTTGTTGGGATTTTGTCTCTTGCATGTCAGTTAATGGAGTTGTGTTTGCAGCTTGGCTGCACAGTGTGGCATCCTGTCTCTCTCTGCTGGGATCAAAATCAAAAGAAACTCCTCTTTTAGTTTCCAAGAGTTTAAGCACCAACTCTGAACTTTGCTTTGTTAAATAAAGACTCAGCTTCATGCACTTTTAGTTTGATGAAATTCTCTCTTTTTTTTCAAATTGCAGAGGCTGGAAACAGATTCAGAAGCTTAGAGTTGTTTACTGTAGAAAGATCCTCATGAGTAATGGTCAGAATCTTGCAAGATGTTGGTGTGCTGACAGGTCTAATTAAATTTATCATGCATTTCTGAGAAACTGATCATTCAGTCAATAAGTGGTTAGCAGCTTGATTTCTATTTATAGACTTTTATTTTGTTACAAACATACAATATATGTTGATTTATCCATATTTGGCTAAAACAGAAGAGGAGGCTTTCCTCCTACAATAACAATGTTTTTGTTGACTTGTTAAAAGTCAATATGTGCTGGAAACAAAGAGAAAAAAGTTTTCTCTGACATAGTTGGGAACTTCAAATTCAGAAACTTTCTCTACTGTATATAAGAAGTTGTAAATTTACAATAAAACTTTATAAATATATAAGAAGAGGTTTACAAATTTATAAGAACAAAAAACTTTCTAAATTAAATCAGATTAATCACAGCTTTCAAATGAATTAATCATGATTAATCGCAGCTTTCAAATTAATCACAGATTTCAAATCATTTCAAAATGATTAATCACCAAAATTTGTGACTTTTTATATGCCTACAATTTGCCAGTTTTTACTGTATTTTATCAACGGAAGCTATTTATTGCGAGATATTGCAATGAAACTTAAAATCTCTTACCATGCAGTTAGGTATTCCCTTCAGAAAGTAGCACAAACTTGCTCTAACAAGGAAAGAAAAAGGAGTGGGAGGCCCTGATGCACAACTGTGCAAGAAGACAAATATCTGTGAATATGCAGTTTAAGACAAAGATGCCTTACAGGTCCTCAACTGGCAGCTGCATTAACAGTGCCCATCAAACAGCAGCGAAAGTATCAAAAGTTAAGAGGTGACATCAGGATTCTGGACTTCATGGCAGAATTGCAAAGAAATAGCCATATCTCAGACTGGCCAATAAAAAGAAAAGATTGAGATTTGCAAAAGGAAGACTAGAAGAAGGTGCTGTAGATAGATGAGTCTAAGTTTCAGGTGTTTGGATCAAACAGAAGAACATTTATGAAGTGCAGAACAAATGAAAAGATGCAAGAACAGTGCTTAATTCCTTCAGCCAAACACGGTGGAGGCAGTATGATGGTCTGGGGGTGCTTTGGAGGTAATAAAACTGGAGATTTGTACAGAATGAATATCACAAAAAAGTAAGAAAAATCGAAGTTTCCCCAAAAATATGGGACTTAAATATGTTTTAAGTAATGCTTTGCATCACATTTTCCTCCTAGATGTTTATCAGCATAATCTTAAATGTACTGACAAAAAAAATAGAAGAATTCATGTACAAACTTAATACTTTACTTGGATTATTATGCTTCAACCCAACTTTATTCATTTTTATTTCTTCAATCTAACAGTGGTCTAAATACTCAGTCATGTAGAAAATCTGCCTTTGCAGCACCAAATTAAAAAGCTTACCTAAAGCCACGAACATGTGGATGTAGATGCGTTTCAGTCTAATCTTGTGTTAAATTCCAAAGGACATCAGAGGTTAAGAATCACAAATGATCATGTTTTAAAGTTTTGCTGAGTCAGAGCTTTTTCATCCAGATTATGGATTTTTATGTCCGGCTGCAGGTGTTGGGGCAGCAGCAGTGTCTACATAGTCTGGAGGCCATTTCATGGTCCCTGATCCTCATTTGTCATTCAGCTGCGTTAAGTACTTGTAGGTAAATAGCCACTGACAAGAGAGGCCGAGGCGATCGAAAGCAATTAGTCGGCTTTCTCTATGAAAATCTGCAAGCAATTCCACCAGCAAAAAAAACAAAAAAAAAACAGGAGAAAACCTTGGAGTGCAAACAATGTCAGCAGCAGAAAAGAAAACCTTAGTGAATTTGTTCACGCTTCAGGAACTATTTCAGAGGTAAAGTCGACTTTGAAACTCAACAGGACTCGCTCTGACCATGTGGAAAGTCTCCTTGCCAAATTCCATGACATAAAAGAATGGTGAAAATTCAATTTCTTCATGCCTCTGCTGCAAGCAAAGGAAACTAATGCAGAAAGTTTCATTGAGGGCAAGAGCTTTTTTTTCCTCTTTGACAGCACTGATTCTCTTCATACTGTGTGGAGCTACATTGCTTTTCATCACTTTAAAGGCCCTCCTTAGAGCTGCAATCAATGGAAACTGATTTCTTGTTGTAAAATCAGACTTAAACCATACAAATTCCTCCCAAAAATGTTTAAGTGCAGCCTCATTGTGGGTGTCAAAAGAGGAAATAATGACCAATAAAGAGCTTTACAGAAATTACAGCATGCCTGCAAAGCCACCCTTAATGAGCCAAGTCAATTAACTGTGAATAATGAGGCATTTTAATACTCACGCTGAGCCTGTCTCCTACTTTGACATCGAGGGATGAGTCTCTGTGCAACAAGTTGAACTGGGAAATCCTCCTGCTCTCTTTCTCCAGGTGCGAGAACATATCGTGCTGGTAGTAGTCCATGATTGACAAGGATTTCTCTACGCTCCGTCTCTTCAGGGTGTCTTCGTTCTGCTCCACTGTAAACAGAGGAAGAAGTTTTAACCAGAAAGTATAGAAATTGATGGAATTTTAGAAATCATTTGGTAGTTAAACCAACCAGAGTCAGCCCTCTTGGTTCTGTTGATAAGGGTTCGTTGTGGCGAGGTCAAAGTGCTTCCGGTTCCCTCGAGTTCGATCTCGGTGTCACTGCTGCTGCCAGAGTATGTGCACACTCGCAAAGCTTTCTCCTGCTAACAAAGAAGCATCAGCAATAGAAGTAAGGAATCAGAAATACTTTATTTATTAATCCCTTTGCAGGGAAATTCATGAATTTCAATTCATGAATGAAAATCATGAATGAATGCAGCCAGGAAACCATTAAATAAAAGAAGAAAAATAAGCAGTATGTGGTCTGATTTCTATCTTATGGACACAAAAATAACAGACTGTTTTAACTAGTGAGGCCTGGCATTTAAAAACAGGAATTCAGGCATTTGATTCATGGAGGGAAATCTTTTTGATTTTGAGGATCAACGCTTATTGTGACAGACTGAATCTGAACCTGCTTTATCATCAGCGCTTGCTGTGAGAGTCAAATGTAGTCAATAGACTCAAATACAGCTGATCCATTACAATAATGCAGTGCTCAGTTCATGATTTCAAGTTGCATGGATGAGTCAGTGGGCTAAATTTCATCATATGCTCCAGTCGCCAAGGGACTCCTCCTCAAATATGCTTACAGAACCTAACCTTGTGTTCTGTCTCCAACATTGAAGTTCATCTCTATTCTTAACAATGCTTATGATTCCCACCAGATGACTGTCTTTACAGCGGGACGCTCTGCAGAAAACCTAATCCAAGCATTTCTTCACTATCCAAGTAATGTAATTTCATATTATTGTCTGCCCCAAAAATTCTTTGAAAAGCTTCCAGCTGATCCAAAACACAGAAGTAAACATAAGAGCTAGCAGAAGTAATCATATTTCTCCAATTATGGCTTCAGAAAAGAACCTTTGCTAGTCAATGGCCCTGTGATGGAAAGAATCCAACAATAAGAGAATGTAGATGCAGGAAACAGATGGACACCCTAGTCAGAAACCATGAATATTTACTTAACAATCACCAATATGCTAATTTTGAATAATTCATTACAGATTTTGCATCTCTATGTTAGTGTGACTTACAGTAGGCAAATCGTGGTCCTTGTTTTTAATTTTTCTCTCCATTTCTTTCTCTTTGTCCTCAGTGGAGCTTGAGAAGTTGCTGCGTTGGCCACAAAGACTCAACCTTTTTGTCCTGATTGCATCTGTAAGTCCAAAGAGATTGAAGGGAAATGAACTGCAAGGTGGACAGTAATTACAAGAAATACCTTCCGCTCGTTGTAAAGCGAACAGGCAGCAGAAAGATGAATTCTTGCTACCATGTTTCATTCAGCTGACAGGCTGATGAGCCCATTCATTCAACCCAGAACCATTCAACTGGTTACAAGTCCTTTTCTCTCCATTTATATAAGGAGCATAAAAAGATCCTGACTCTTTTAATGTAATATTGTCTGGCCCAGGACTGTTCTACCCAAGGCTCAAACAGGCACCAGTTTAATTGTCTCACATTCAGAAGCCACACTTTAATCCAGCTGCATTAAAATAAGACTGCTTTTGTTCTCATCTGAAAAATCTTTCACCTTTTGTCTCAAAATTCCAACACAGTTAAAGGCACCCTTCTATTTTAATATGATAGAAAGGATGGGGGTATAAACATATGATAAAGCTTTACAGGCTCCCTTAATTAGTTTTTTCCAGAGCAGTGAGTCAAACTTCTGCCTCTGCACTGCCACCGATGTGAAATAGATGCAGCTTAATGTCCTGTAAGCATAAATCTCTGGCTGTGATCGCTCATTCCCATGTGCTATTGTAGCTTTAATCAGCCATCAGATTGCATTCTACCCACCCTCTTTCGAGGCCGAGGCACAGAGTACTTTTATGATCTATGGCTGTGCTGACACGCTTATCTAATTGCATTTGTTGGTTTTCCTCCGGGCACACGGGCGTACGAGTTTCTACGTTCTTTTCTGAGTATCAGATGTCAGTGTTGATGCATTAGCCTCTGAATTAGCTGAACAAACAAGGTTCTTCATTTAATCAGAGTTTAATAAAGCAAACTACTTCCTCTTGTCTGTGTGTCTGGAGCACTCTGGAGGAGATGCGTAAAATACAGTGACATTCAATATTTCATTTAACTCCTGAAAGGTAAACAAGCTGTCTGGGCTTTCAAGGCTCAGCTTTTAGCCATTTAACATGTTAATAGTAAATTTTACAGACATAACAATTTATCCTCTTCTTTGTCCTTGAATGGTAGAACCAATTAAAAGACTAAGGCATCCATCTTCTAAGAGAAAGATAACTGACCTGAGGATGCCAATTTGGGCAGTCGGCTCTGGGTGTCCTGGGCGTTTCTGCTGCAGGTCACAGCAGGCTCAGACAGGGAGTGACCCATGCTGCTGTTAGGGGCGTGCAAGCAGGTTTTTGGAAGGGAAGGCACTTTCACATTGGATTGTAAGGGGTTTGGGTGAGCAGAGGGAGGCTCCCGATCAAGCTCAGAGGAGCCGACGGTCATCGCATCGGGGCTGGATTCAGATTTAGGGATGTGGCGACCGCTGGCCCGGGTAACAGAATCGGGGAGGGGGAAGGTGCCGATGCCACTGTCCAGGGTTCTCATCTGACATCCAGAGCCTAGAGTGACAGGGAAAGGAGTGTAACATCTGGGATACAACAAAGGGAAAGAAAAGAAAGGAGGGCTTGGATTTACATGCAGCGGAAGGGGTTGTGAGTAAACAGGGAATCTGTAGCAGGTTCAGTTGGAAAAGAGAGAAAAAACATTTGTAAACAACTGATGGAAACTCTGTTATACTTATAAAAGTACCCAAGAAATATATGAGAAGAAAGCACCTGCAGCCAGCAATTCTCAAGGAACACTTAATGCATTTAATGTAAAATATAATGGGTTCAAGACTCGTTCTGCATGTTCTCAACAGTCACTTGCTAATGGTTGGGAGTTAAAATGTATATGGCAGCAAAATCTCTAAAGTTGGTGCNACGGTTGGGAGTTAAAATGTGTATGGCAGCAAAATCTCTAAAGTTGGTGCAATATTTTCTTTGGTGCAACTTTAATGATGGGTGTGCTTTTATCTCGTAAAACTTCAGGACTTCAAGCCAGCCAGTGCAGTACCCAGTATGTGGTTTAGTATTGCCTTGCTGCAATATGCAAAGCTTTCACTGAAAAAGATGTTATCTAGATGGGAGTATATGATGCTGGAACAGCTGTATGGACCTTTCAGAGTTCATGGTGCTTTTCCAGATCTACAAGATTGCATTTCCACAGGCACCGGTGCATGCACGTATCATTAATGATGCAGGCTTTTAAACTGAGTGCTACCAACCAGCTGAGTGGTCTCTTTCCTCTTTAGTCCAGAGGAAGCAGCGTCCATGATTTCCATAAATAGTTTTAAAATTTTGATTTGCCTGACCCCAGAAGGTTTCAACTTTGCCTCAATCCATTTTAAAGAAGCTGCGGCCCATAGAAGATGGGAGTTTTTCCGAATCACGCTCACATGTGACCTCTTTACTTCTTTGCATGATAGTTATAACTTACATTTGTGGCTAATTTGGTAAACTGTGTTCAAGGATTATGATTTCTAGAAGTGTTCCTGAACTCATGCACAGATTTCCAAGGCAGACTCATGTCTGTATTTAACACAGTGATACCTGAGGGCCTGGAGATCATTTGAGGTCCACTATTTAGGTGCAGGTTTAGGCAAATTCAAAATTAGCTAATATCTTTAAGAATAATAAATTGCCTCACTTTCAACAATTTGTATTTTATTGTAAATTAGATATGGGTTTATGAGAATTCTGATTTTATTAACATTTTACACAGAAGCCTAAATTTTGTTTTAATTGAGTTGTACAGCCATAAATTGTATTCGACAAGTAGGAATAACTGGAGATGGAGATGGAGCTCCTTAACTAAACTAGCTGAGCTGAGACTGGTTTAACTGCATGTTGGGCTGCATTTAGGAAACATGGCTGCCAGTAGGAACAGATGGTTTCAAAAACACAGAGCCTGGATTCAGACTGGAACAGATGGGCAGCCACTCAGCTTGGCCCAGGTCTTTGTAACTGTGAACCATAGCAAGCATCAATTACATCTGCTTATCATTACTGGTTTGCAGCTTTCTGAGTTTCAAATGGTTGTAGGTTTTCTTCTGACACTTAGTAGCGATCTGAACATACAGGATCTGTGAAGATGAGATGTGCAGCTACAGCATGTTCATCATCAACCAGATGGTCTGTCGGACCACTTGGGAACAGTTTTGCATACTAGAATAAAAACAAAAAAAAAATGCATCTATGTGCATGTGTTCACAGAAATAATAAACACACATGAACTTGTGTGTGTACAAAAGAGGAAGGCGGAGGGAGCCATAGATTACACAGCTGTGTAATTGAATGCCAAGCCTGGCAGTTCAAAATGCCCTCTATATCCAAACTATAACAAGGTCCACAGTAATTCCACCCAGCGGCAGCAATGCCTGGGCATAATCTAGTTTTTCATGAGCTCCCTATCACTTCTGTATACAACCTACAGGGCTTGAGGGGAGAAAGCTGGTTAGTTGATTTCTTCACTGTGTGAAATTGGCTTTATGCAATGGACAGGCGTGAGAAGGAAAACAAAGAGTCATCACAAACTACCATAACATAGTCTCGGACACGGCAATCAGATGAAAATGCAGCTGCAAATTGACACAAATGGTGAAGTCACATTTCTACAAAAGAGACAAGTACTCTGAGTCATTATATACGTCCAGCAGCACACTCTGCTTCTTATTTTGTTGCTGCTTGCTTTAAGTCGTCCGAAACACCCAGAAATTGCCATTAGCGGTATAAAGCAAGTTTGGAAAACCAGTAGAGGTAGTGGAGGTATTGATCTACAATGTCATGAAAGCCATGAAGATGTATTAGGGTCCTTTTGTCCTCTGGGTTGGTCAAAATGTTATTTACTGTTCCAGCTCAGAGGGAAACTCCTCTAATATACAATAATAGACCAACATGGATTGAACTTTGAGGCCCACATTCATAAACTGAGCTTGGAGTCTGCTCAAGCTGCTTGCATCACAAACTATCTGATGTAAATTCTTTATGTGATTGATTTGTTTACTTGGCATTAATCCTGTAAGCAGAGACGAGGAGCCACAGCTGCAACTTTATTTTAAATTTTAACTCGTACTGTTTGGAAGTGCTTAGCTGGCAGAGTATAAAGAAGCTGGGATACAGAAACAAGTTTTTACATGAAGGCTTGGAGAACATGCGATTACAAACTGAATTTGAACTTTTGTTCCATCTGTTGCTCTGCAGAGATTACTGCCATCAACACTCCATAATTTTGTCAAAGAACTTATTTTAGAGTTAAAAAATTTATTCAAACCCCACAGTTCAAATAACAACTTTTACATCCAGTTAATTAAGATCTGCATGGGATGGGGGGCTGTTTAGAGAGGAATCCTGTTGCTTCACATTTGCAAGGCTGGTACACAAGAGTCATCCCTCCACTGGTTAGCAAGGACGTACATCAGTATGAAGCTTGGCTGCAACATTACCTCGCATAAATCATTATGCATGTCCAACTCACAGCTAATTGGTGCTTAAAACAAATATAAATACTTTGGACAACTGGATTCTTCACTGCATTAAGTCACTGATTGCAGAAATATTAGATATGTGATGTATTTTTGATATATAAACTACCCACAAAAATGGAGAAAACAAAATTTCTTATTTGCAATTCTCAACACTTGTTCACAAAAATGAATATAAGGAGGTAGGATGGGTTTTATCTGGACTTCCATGCAAAGGATTGTTAGTTTGAATTTCTACCCTGCACCTTTTCTAAAGTCCTTTCACTCTTCTCGTCTGTCCCTCGCATTTAAGATTCAAATCAAATCTGTGTACCTGTCTTGGATTATTTGGTTAAATGAATGTTTAGTGGCTGCATGACTTATAACATTAAACTGTGACAATTCCTATGGTGTAAGTGGCAACGTTGTTTATCCACTTCTAGAGTTCCTCCTCATTTATTTTCTAGGAAGGCAAAGCTTGACAGGCCCGTCTCTGCCTCTCATTGGTTAAAGTGGAAGATTTAGTGAAACACTTTCATAGGGATGCTCTTTAATGTGAGAAAACAAACGACATAACAATAAGCAAATGAAACGGGCCAATTTTCTAGGCCAGCTAGATCTGGGAAAGCCCTCCATTCATGCAACTTTTTATAGCATTTCTTTAATCATTCATCATTTTCTGGACAGGAAATGAACAGTATAGCCACCTCTTAAGGGCCACTATGTATATCACCTATCCACATTCTTTAAGTACATTTTTGGTTGAAAAAATTCTATAAATGAGGTAAATGGACATCATAATATAAAACAAAATGGAATTTATTTGATCAAAAAACAAATCATAAATAAAGATGTTTTTATTGATGGACCTTTATAACAGAGGAAATCTGCCCAAACAACTTTTAAGATGAGTTGTATCCTCCTTTCTTTACACTAAATTGCAACCTACAATCTAAATACAGTCATCATCCAATCTCTAAAAACTGACCTGAGCGCACATCAGTCACCTGACTCGAGTACCGACATGCTGCTAGTTTTCTACAGTAATGCTGAAGAACTGAGCTGTCAATCATGCAGAGAAATCACAGCAGAAAAATATGCTGACCCTTCACAAAAATTATTCTGCACATAAAATCTGCACAGAGTTTGGTAGAAACTTGTAGGTAGTCATTTTCATTTTTTTTTTTTAATATCCGTTAAGGTAACATGTTAGCTTACCTATCATATGTTCTTGACAAGATGTGTCTGCGATGTGTCCGTCCTCATTTTCAGCCTTCAGGTTGATCTTCTGCGTCACTATAAGGGTCTACAATTTGAACATATTTTGTATTTTTTATAAACAAAAACTCATAAAATCATGCATTTATTTTTGACAGCTTCTTTATCCAATTTATAAAGTAGAAAAATGCAATAGAAAGAAAGAAAATGTTTTAAATGAGGTAAATATAACTTCAGAAAAACAACAATAAAATATATTAGCTTGTGTCATTATTTATTTAAGAACATCTGATCCAAAATGCAGAAGCAGTGTTAAAAACTATGTCCACCCCATAATAAAGCTTATAGAATCCTTTCTTGTAGCAATAACTTGCAGTAATTGTTTTTCGTATGACATCAGTCTCATGGCATTGTGGAAGCTCTCTAAAGGTCCCACTACAGTATTTATTTTGGGTTGAGGTCTGGACCTCAACTGGGCCATTGCGACATATTGATTTTCTATTTTTTTTTTTTTTCCTTTGGTCATTCGGTTACAGATTATCTGTTGTGTTTAGGATCATTGTCCTGTTGNGCGACATAATGATTTTCTATTTTTTTTATTTTTTTCCTTTGGTCATTCGGTTACAGTTTATCTGTTGTATTTAGGATCATTGTCCTGTTGCATGAGCCAGTTTTAATCACACTACAGCTGTCAGACATAAGGGCTGACATTTCAACCCAGAATGCTTTGATATACAGAGTTCACTCAATGCAAGGTGTCCAGGTTCTGTGTCTGCAAAACAAGCCCAAATCATTAGCCCTCCACCACTGTGCTTGACAGTTGATATAAAATGTTGTTGCTGATATGTTGTGTTTGTTTTTCTCCATATGTGGTGCTGGGTATAATGACCAGGTATCTCTATTTTGGTCTAGTCTGCAGCTGTGCTGCCATGTTCTTTTCAGAGATCACAGAATTTCTTATATAACCCTTCCAACCAGACTATACTTGTTCATTCTTTTTCTAATTGTACTGCTAACATTTATTATGCTAACTTTCTTTTTGCAGCTTCTCTAAATATTTTTCGGCCTGATCTTTGGCTGAATTTGTTGGGACATTCACTCCTCGGAAGATTGACAAGTGTCTTGAATGTTTTATACTTGTAAATAGTCTTTGTCACTGGTGAAGGAGTGTGGAGTCATTTTTACTGACACAATGACAATGAACGTCTTTGCTTCTTTCCTTCATCATGTAAAAACACACCTGAATCCCAGAGATAAGCAAACTGCCAAAACATGTGCTTTTATAGAGGTATTGGGTTTTGGTTTAGTTTTCTTTATTCCTAAAACATAATAACAAATATTTTAAAAGCTTAGAATGACAGATATCCACATAGATTCATGTATTTTGTAAGACTTCTGAAAAATATAACATCATTTGGCTTTATGTTGAAACTAATTGTACTTGTTTGAATCATTCTAATTAGCTTTATTTTGGTGGGGAGAGTAGTTCAAGAAAAGCTTGTAGGTCATGAAGTGTGGCTCTACTGTTGCTTTTCTGCTGGGAAAAGCTAGACGGAGAGCTTGGAGGATGGTATTAAATAGCCCTTTTGTCAAATAGAGTGCTTGTGATAAGAGGCTCCTCTATGTTATCAAAATCCCACATCATCTGTATTAAATTTCAGACATTATGCAGTAAGACTGTCACTCTTCTCAGTTTAGACGGCTCTTTTTATTAGGCCCGAGCACCAAAGGCAGTGCGAAGCCCTATTGTAATTGTAGCGTTTTTCCTTATTCTAATTTTTCTCCTCTAAAGCAAATTGCATTTAGGGGACCTAAACATGCTTGAAAACTCACCAAATTTAGCCTACCCCCCCAAAGGAATGCAAAAATTTACATATTCTGGGGTGCTCATGACTGTATGAGAAAAACTGAGCGAGAATGCCACCTATTTATGCTGCCCTGCCACTGCACGTCATAAATCTTTATGAAATCTGGTACACATATTCTAATTGCTTGGGCAAACAAAAAATCCTCTTGGAGTATGTGTCTAAAATCAACAGGAAGTCGGCCATTTTGGATCAAATTCGCCATTTTGACGTTGTTCAAAATCTATCTCCTTTGAGAGATTTCATCGTACTGCCACCAAAATGGCTCAGGATGTTCAGAAGACATGTATCTTTAAAAGATATCAAAAGTTTTCTAATAGGAGAAAGGGTATAGAGGGGGCCGGGCCTCAAATTTTGACGTCTCGCCATGAAAAACAAAAGTGATATAACTTCCACATTAAACCATATATCTGAACCACAATGGCCATGTATGATACCAGTCCCATCCTGAACACATCTACATGTCAATATTTGGATTATGAATTACTCGAAGACCCATTTCTCTGACGTTTTGGACATAATCAGGTCCAAACTGGGTCAGACAGTCGTAAACAAGTTGGTGATCATATCCAGTGGAAAACTGTTGCTCTACGCTGCAAGGCAAGACCGTGGTGCCATGGCGAACTTCGACAAGACACCATAACATCATAAATCAGTATAAATTCCTT
>CM047998.1:11206096-11216427 GCA_026261665.1 Melanotaenia duboulayi
TGCAGCATCATGATTAAAATGGCTTCCTGTGATGGTTACATCATTCGCCATGAAACAGGAAGTGGTTCTAACCCTGCCGTCAGTTGACCAAAGGAGATGATATTTTCCTGTTCTCATTAGAGTTCCAACCTGAACATATTTCTACATGAAAAACTACGACAGGGCCACCCAGTGGCCACGTGGAATGTTCCTCTTGATGAAATCATGCTCCGATTTGTAAGAATTCAACATAGTTTGTAAGAAACAAGGTCATGAATAGTTCAAATATCATTAGTGGACAAACTGAGGTGCAAGTTGATCCTCTCATGAAGAGAATCACCCCTTACTGCAGAAAAGCTCTGGAAGAATGGGCCTACGGCTGCGAGCGAGAGCGGCCATGCTGCAGGAGGGAGGATGCTGACTGATGGGGCGGTGCAATATGCCGGAGCAGCACTGTAGGTGCAAGGGGCCTTCGTCGTTGCTTGCAGCTTTAATTTTGCTTTATTCCAGCTGTCTGGCTTTTTTTCTCCATCATTCTGTTTTCTGATGGACAGATTACAAAATATAGGGTTATGATTTTAGCATTTTGCTTACTAAGGGTAATCCAACTGCAAGAGGAGCCTTATTTAAGTTCGTATTACATGCATGAGGGATCAGATAAAGCTTGAAAGCCTTTATCCTCGTGGAAACATCAGCCTGAGTTGCTAATAACAAAAAGCAGGAGATGACTTGTACTGTAGGCTGAGTCAGAACACAATGTGAATCAATAGCGAGCCTTCCGGGGATATAATGCTGAAGAGGCGGCAGGGTTGTGGATGTGTTTGTGAACATGTGCATTCTGTGCAAGTGTGAAAACCTGTGGGAATTTGCCTGTCCAAAAGCAAACACACTGCTGTAATGAAGTCAGAGGAGTTCTTTGCTTACAGCTGTATCGGCACAGATCTGCACCTCCCCCTTTATTTCGCTTTGCTTCTTGGGGGTGGAGATTGAAGGTGGTGATGCGGCCACAGAGTTGCCCTTCACGGCAGTCCTGCAAGGAAACAAGATATAAGCAACCAACTCTTTTACTTCATCATTGGCAAAAAAAAACACAAAAAAACAACATATCATACACAGAAATGTCACCGAATGCTTAACAGCCTCCTTTGATGGAGAACAATCTGTCAGCTGGGATTTGAAGTGGAAAATTAATGAAGTGAGAAGTATGACATACAGAGCTTTTCTTAGCCTAAACATATTTTACCTTGACTGCTTGTCCAAGAACTGTTCATGCTCGCTAGAGCAGAGTCACAACTCAAACAGACAGCTGCCATTTGTGCTATTTATCAGCATCTTTGCAAGTGTAACACTGTGGATTGCTCATGTTTTATTTAATAGATTTATTTTCAACTGTGATTTCTCTTGATAGACAGATGTCTGAGAAGTGACAGGAAGTAATCCAACCAGCTGAAGATAATCCATGCTTAATATTTTCAGTGACAAAGACGCTGCTTTACCCACCTGCCAAGAAGCTCTTTAACAAACTGATCTTTGCCAATAAACGCTGTGGTACACTGGATCTGATTGGCAATCTGGCCCATCTGATTGTTGCAGTGGTCCATGATGGAGCTCAGTTTGTTGTTCATTTCTGACAGATTCTGCACCTCCTGACTCTCTTTCTTCTTATCCTTCTTCTTGTCAGACTTCATCTGTTTGCCTCCAAGGACAGATCCAATCCTCAGTTCTTTCTTCTCCTCTTTCCCCTTAGGAGAGTCCCCCTTTTTGCCGCTTAGAGCTGGAAGTTTGCTCTTACGTAGGCCGAACCAGTTTGCTAAAGAGGGGCCTGTCCTCTGTTTGGCCTCGCTGGCAGCTACTTTCTCCTGTTCTTGACATTTTTGTAAATTTTCTTCGATTCCCATCATGACTTTCTCTTCGATGGTGCACACTGTCGGGCTGGGCTTTTTCTCCTCTATGTCTGGGGGTTTGATTGGCGAGTCCATCTGTGTTTTGACTGGCTCATTAGGGGTGGTTGCTACACTTTCTGTCTCTCTAACAACATTTTCCAAGTTATAACCACAAGAGGTCGGAGGCTTGAACTGTGGATGAGAGGCTACCTTTCCTGTTTTACGTATGTTGTTTAAACCAGTCCTTTCAGTAATGGGCAAGCTTCGTACTTCTTTTTGAGAAGGTGAGCTGACTCCCTCCTCCTTCCCTCCCTCTTCTTTGGAGTCTGATTTAGAAGTTTTCAGGCCACTGTGACCATTCGATCCTGTCATGCCTCCATAATGGCTAAGCCTCATTCTAGGGGAATGGACAGGGCTCTCAGCTAACATAGCACTGGGTGCCTCTGAAGAGCTCTGCCTTGACAGAGAATTTCCCCTTTCACCTGAGTTAGTGATGATCTGAGTTCTTATTCTTCCCGGTCCTTCTAACACATTGACACTTGGCTTCTCAATGTAGCTGGTGCTAAAACTCTGGCTGCGAGCTTTCGCCCCGTTCATCCCCAAAGCTGGCTTTAGATGAGGTTTAGTAGTAACAGATATGGATCTACCAAAAAGTTGACTGTTCCTTTTCCCCTTTTCGCAAACATCCGCCTCCTCCAACAGTACAGGGCCATGCACTTCCTCTTCCTGCAGCCTACTCTGGACTTCACCTTTCCCATCTGTAACAGACATTTTGGGTGATGCATCAGTGTTGTGCGCTGCCTGCAAGCCATCACACTGGGTAGAAACATTTGAATTCACAGTCTCCTTGGAGACAGAATTGATATGGTCTTTCTCTTGTTTGCCAGGTACACTGGGGCTACTTTTATGGCTCGGAGGAGATTTTAAAAAGGCTTTAAATCCCATTGGGATGCGAGTTTTTGAGGTTTTCTCCACTGGATTAGGTGACATTACAGCTGAGCTGGGAGGGCTGTTGACAGCTTTACCATTTTGTGGCTCTGTCTGACACTGAGGGGTGTCCTCAAGAGACAAGGGTAAACTAACTGAGGTTTTCTGCACTGATGGGTGGAGATTTTCATAAGCAGGTCCTTTCTTATTTGCAAATGAGTTCTGAAATGAGGACCCCCTGAGGGCACTATAGGGAGGAGGGACATTCTTTGAGCTTCTGTGTGCATTTTCAGGTTCTCGAGCACACCCTGAGATTGCAGAAGGGAGGTAGTCTTTCGTCCGTTTGGAAGTGCCTTTAGTAGGAGTCTGAGTCATGGCAGAGGACTTCTGAAGGTGCTGACTGGCTTTGTCTGCCAGCCTCTGAGGTGCAAGTGCAGTCCCATAGCCTGCATCCAAATCTAAACAGTCTTTGTCCTTGATGGGCAGCGTGGATTGCATATTTGGTGCAAGTGAGGTGTGATAACTTGGGGGAGGGCCCCTCACAGTAGTTGGTATGGATGGCTGAGCCACCCCTGGTTTATGTGCTTGAGGCGACCCTTCGTAATTTGGTCTGATCAGTAAGGAGGTGGTTCGGCCAGGGGGAGGAGGAGGAGAAGGAGACCTGAGTTTATTTTTGCTGGTTTCACAGTGTTTGTCTCTGGTTGGTTGCTCAGTATTGTCAGCATACTCCAGGTGTCTCCTTGAGAGTTGGGGAGAACTGGATAAGGAGCCCTTGCTCCATTCGGCCCTGCTGGGAAGCTTGGAGTTAACAACCTTTGGACTCTGTGAAGAAGTTCCTTGTGTCTTGATGAATTTGGACATTTTAACTGTAGGAGAAGATGGGGATTTCTCCTGAATGGTAAGTCCTGAGTTTCCGCTGTTACTTGGTTCAGTGGTTGAGCCTTTAGATGGTCTCAGTGGGGATGCAGAAGGTTTGTTACGACCAGGAATCTTTGAACTACTGGACTTGGAACCGGCTGCATCATTCATGGGAGGGACAGAATGGCCTTTATTTCCTCGGCTGCTTGGTGGTTTGATAAGTTTTCTCTGTGGAGTCAGCTGCATTGACAGTCTCTCTGCACTTCCCTCCCTACTGTTGCTTGCTTTGCTGGCTCTGGTCTGATATTCTGAAGGCTTTTCTGGAGATTCAAGAACAGTGTAATTTCTTGCAATTGCCGACATTTGCCTGGTTGGTCTTTGTTGGGGTACTAGCTCTGTGTAATTAGCAACAATTTTCCTACTTTGCATGCCATCTGTACCTGCTTCAAGCCTTTCAGCACAGAGCTCAATAGGCTCTCCTTCTGCATCAAATATTGCCAATATGCTCTCCTCAGATTGGGTGCATTTTCCTCCTTTGGGCTCCTTCATTAGGCTGAAAGGTCTGGGCCTCCCATCTGCAGACTGCGTGCGTCCCTGTTCTCTTCTTAAGTATTGCTGTTTGAGGATCTTGGCAGCATCCCTTGACAGCCTTTTGAAGTCCCTCTCTACTTGCTCTGATGTCTGGCTACAGGATGTTCGGACATCACTGGACTCTGAATTCAGCTCCCGTGGATCATCCACGTCAGAGATGCGATTAGGACCCTCTGGGTCTGGAGGATTGAATTGCAGCCGGGATGGTTTAGTAAAAGCTGATTTCCGTCCTTCTGGGAGAAAACTGTTAATAAAACTCATAAGCTTCTCTGGACGCTCTTTTGAGTCATAGCCAGGGCAGGGTTTTGACTCCATAGGAACTGAGGTATCATTTTCTGCAGCTCCACTTTCCTGTGTCCCCTCCCAGCTACATAAGCTGTCTGAGATGCTATGGGAGAGCTTCTTACAATGAAACCAGCTGTCCTTGGTGGGGATGTTATCTCTGCAACCGGAATGTGCCAATTCATCATCAGCATCATCAGAATCATAGGAAAATTGCTTGCCCCGAGCAGCTAAAGCTCTGCCAACATGAGTTGGCTTGGTCACTCCTTTACTGCTGCTCTTGATTCCCAGCGAGTAGATGCCCTCGTTGGAGTTCATACAGTCTTTGTAACCAGATTTGGAGACCTTGGATGAACAGGAGGAGCTCCTGTGTCTCCTTCTCTGGAGCTTTCTTAGTCCCTCCAATATGTGACTCTCCTTGCGCCTTGTGGGCGGCTGCTCCTCTGGAGGGGCACAGATATTACTCGGGGCTGATGAGCCCAAACTTAGCCTCTTCTCCCATGTCAAAGATGACTATAAGACAAAAAAGGAAAAGGCTTAATGTTTTTTTTTAAAGGTTGAACAATTTACATTTCATGAGATGATGATGATTTTGAGTTGTTTTGGTCTAACAAGAAGATAAGGGATTAATTAGGGTCTGAAAAGAGGTGCCTCTTGATGAGCTGCCACATGTGATCGTTTTGCGGAACTGATGTCTGGGTTTTTTTGGAGTGAGAAGGTTTACCATTTTCCCACAGGAGCGGCCATCATTCCAGGTGTAGGAGCCGCTAGAGAATTCACTACAAGCGCTTGACAGGGATAATTCACTACTGCTGCAGCTGCTGCGTGGGTAGAGGGGCGCAGGTACTGTCAGACTCAGCTGGCTCAGACACTTGGCCACGGGGAGACTTGCCTTTCCATTCAGCTGAATCTCCTGTGAGAAAGAAGAAAGAATCGTAAAGGAATAACTTGTGCAGGCAGTGTTGAGATAAGGAATGATAACGTGTTAGCAGTTTTTTCTGACAATGATTGCTGCATGTCTAATTGCCATCTTGATGTTAATTTTGTGATGAACAATACTTAACAAAGCTTTGACAGACCAGTCAATTACTCTTACTTGCAAACTTGGGGGAAAAAATTATATTTGCATGTGCATTCACCACAGCATGGCAGATGTCTATCTAATTAAAATCTCATTGCAGAGATAGAAAGATAGGAAATGAGATTTCACTGATCTCATAGAAGTGTCACTTGTGTGTATCACCTAACAGCCTATTTAAGGATATGTACATATTTGGATGATTCATAATTCACTCTGTGGGCATTATTACTTTATTCACTCGGCCTTCCCCCGCTCTGATAACACACATTACAGTTTATCAGGTGGCATTCTCAGAGGGGTAAGAGTAGACCAAACTCATTTTCAGGCTTTAATGCATAATACATAAGATGACTAATGTATCACAGTGTCCTATAGAGTCATTTTTACTGACGACGAGTCTCAATCGATGGTTTTCTGGTAATATGACAAGGATTTATTCCTATTAATGCCAAGTGATACTGCTAGCTCTTCCTGCTGAGAGCACAGGAGGGGTCACAGCTTCACATTGTCAGGCCTGTATTTTAATATCTCGCAATGATTTCTTGAAGGGAGTGATTATGGCACAGAGCAATATGGAATGAGCACAAAGATACACTGCCTTCTGCATATTTTTCCCATCATGCTTACATTGGAAGGAGAGTCTGTATTCCTGGAAAGAAGGAAAGCCTTGCTTCTCTCTGGCTCTAGGAGCAAATCTGCCGCAGACAGATCCATTATCCGAGAGTGGAGTTTCTGAAAGTCAAAAAGGGAGGACATGCAACAGTGAAATTTGACTTTGGGGAGATCAAGAGATAGAAATGGGCCTCATTATAAGATCCAAGATGCAGGAGATTCCTATAAAGGTTTTTATCAACACTTGCTATGAACATAAATCATGAATAGAAAATAAAATGATCATTTGTATTTTCTTTTTCCTAAATTTCCAACGATCTACACAGTCAGCCGAGCAGTAATTTACCCATCAGATTTCCTCCCATCGTAAACTGATTTATACTACTCTCCCTCAAAGTCATTAATGTCCTCAGCTAGAAAAAAGAAAAAAAAAACGTGAATAGGAAATAATTGCATTGGGGAGTATGGGATTCCTTTGATTTTCTTTTTTTTTTTTTCCTTCATTTGTGCGCAAGCCTCTTTTGTTAGCTAACTCTCATGCTTTAGAAGGGAAAGATACGAAACTAAGTACATTTCCACATATTAATCTTAGAACTTAATTACACTGGATTCCCTCTGCTCAGATGACTCAAATGAACTTAAAATGGAATTATAGAAGAGACGAATACTTGATCTTAGGCAGAATTTCCCACCACAGTAACACTAATGCTCACTTAGGGATTATTTCATAGTATTTACTTCAATCTTCAGTATTTTTTATTAAACTAAAAGTTCATATCGTACATTTGTAGAGGAATAAATATCAATATCATGTAAATAATGTGTTATAAAATACAAGTCACCTTCAAAAAAGTCAACTGTTCTTACAGTTTATTGACTTTTTATGTTTTGTGAAAAGCATGTTGTGAATACTTTTGAGGGAAAAATAAATTTCAAAACAAAGCAGCTCCCAATGACATCAAAACTTTTACTGCTTCTTTGGTCTCTTAAGAACAAACAACCTGCATTACTTTGCCTGCAGCCAAAACACAACCATTGCATTTTTTTTTTTTGTCCTCTCCAACTTTTTGCCAAAGACCCAAAAGAAAAGCTTCTTTTTGTATTAGTGCAAGACGGCGAATAAGCTCACAAAGAAGCTTTTCAGTCAGCAAACAGATCGATGCACTCTTGCAAACTCAGACATAAGAAAGAAAAAGACATTTTTCTGTTCTTTTAGAATTTGATTTTAAAAAAATCTATGTTTGATGTAGAATAAGAAAATGTCTTTTATGGAATATTATAAATATATGTTGATTTAAGATTATTATTTCACATTCAGTGAACCTGAAAGTCTTTTATCCCAGTTATAATTTGTTAAGCGCTCATGCCGCATCAGTGGGTCTCCCTGCTGTCCACGCAGGATGGGGAGTGGCTGCGGTGTCGCAGGAGCCTCTGATCTTATCGTGGGGTGCAGGATTTCACCTCCTCAGCATCCTCATCAAGCATTCAGTCGATAATGACACAGGGTCACGGGGGAAGATAGTCGAAGGAAACGGTAGATGACAAGACCAGCTTTTTGAGGTTGAAGGCTGAGATCAAAGTCAAATATGTTAATTGTGAAGTTTTCGGTTAATGCCGGGGATACTGTAATATATCATGCAAATACTGGACTTTTAACCTTTTTAATAATTACATTAGTCCGGAAGAGAATAGGATTTTTTTGTGAGCAATACTGAGGAAGAAAACAAGGTCTTCCTTCTTTTGTTCTTTTTTTTGCTTTTGTTTTGACAACGGTCATATTTCAAGATAATGAATGGCAGCGTAGAATAGCAGCAATAGGGAGCTTCCAAGCAAATCATTCAGTATTGGCACCAGCTGTCAAAAACACATTGGTGGAGCCATCCAGCAACACACCCACACATAACAGCAGCCACAGAAAAGAAAAAAGACAGAAACCTCTTTCTGTGCACAATGCTCACCTGCATCATCTTCAGCTTTTTCAGCATTTTTTGTCATTGTTGTAGGTTTCTTTTGTTTGTTTGATATGGATCTTTTGTTTTTTGTGCTCAGGTTTTTGGATTTTCGCTACTCAGTTTTCTGTTCCTACCTGCTTTTTTCAGTATTAAATAGCAGGATTTTTTGTGACATGATGAACAGTTTTCTAAATATTGCTGCCCTTTGTTTAAATCATATTATCATCACAGAGCTCATGCAATTGTTAATCACAAATTATATTTTCTCTATATTATACTAGATTGTCTAGTTGTGTTAGGTTGGAATAAACTGCTTTGCTACAATAACTACAAATATTTTACTGTTGCAAGAAATGTTTTTCTGTCTGTAAAATTCTTAATTTTCTTTACATTTTTTTATATTCACACAAATCTGAGTCAACATTGTGTGCCTACAACCTGTGAAATTATATGAGCAGTAATGAAGTCATGGCATTCACAGTGTGTTCTGTGGCTATGAGTTCGTAAGAAAAAAAAGAAAAAATACAAAGAAAACAAGCTTTTGTCCCAGTAATGGGCGACTCATGCCACTTGCCTGTCATATTTAATGAGCAGCATTACTGGCTGATAGTGTACACCTTACCTGGCATAGTGCATGGTTTGAATAACAGCCCATTTATTTTATTTTTTTTCCCCTAATTTTAGAATTTTCCAGAATAAATGTTTGATAGTGTAAAGAAACTAATTCAGCTGCAGCCAGTCGAGGTGCACATCTGGTACAGTTCCTACCGAAAGCATTATGGTCCTTTATCAGAGGAACTCGAGAAGCCCAAAGGGAACTTGGGAACATTTAATTACTGATAAGCTAAAAGGTCCAGAGCTGGATGGGAAACTGAACACTCATAAGGTTGATTAAGTCTCTCTCTGCTTAAGGCTTGAGAAAAATAAATAAAAAAAAGGAAGAGAAATGAAAATTCCCCTGATTATTTCATATCCTCATTAAAAACTCTGTTGCAATGGTTTAGCCATTTAAAAAGAAAGTCTTTTTCAAAAATGACAAATGATTACAGTACTAAAAAACTTCTCTAAGCTATTTTTCTTGTGAACACAGAAAGCAACAACAAAAAAAAAACTACTTAAATAAACATGGCTATTTATGGCTGTGGCTAGTTAGCTTAGCATCAAGACTTTAAATAAGGGGAAATATGGCTTTTATCCAACAGAGAGGGAAGAATATCCCCATAGAAATTTAAAAGTTCACAACAAAGATAAAATATTTAATTCCACAGAAATACAAACACACAGTGACAATAAATTTGGTACCTCCTGCGAGTTTTCCTACAGCAAGTAGTCTTTCTCTATTTAGTTAGCCTAGCTTAGTTACTTCGCCTTAGTTAGCTTCTCTTAGCATCAAAACTTTAAAGAGAAATACAGCTTTTATTCAATAGAAATGGAAAAAAAAATAGTAATCCTATTAGCTTTTCAGAAGTTAACACGATTTAAATGTTATAATTCACACATATACAAACATGATAAATTATTAGTAGGGTTTCAAAATTTTCAAAGTTGGAAAATTTCCATGGGAGTTAACGGGAATATATGGAAATTAACCAGAAAATGACCAATTTATTCACTTGACAGGGTACTTANGTTAACAGGAATATATGGAAATTAACCAGAAAATTACCAATTTATTCACTTGACAGGGTACTTAAATATACTAGAGGAAAATAGATTGCAGCATAATGTTGGCTAAAACAGCCAGATTTAATGCAAGCACAGTTTAATTGTCTGCCATTTAATCACTTACACACAGTGCACTGCTTACTGCAGGGTTTTTGAGGCCACACCCCCTACATACACTGGCCTTCCTCCTTTACACGAACTAGTGATTTCTTCAACCCTGGAGTACTGAGGCCACACTTGAGCTTGCAACTAAATGAAGTCAAGTAAGTTTTCAAAATATTATGTGGTAAATTTATTTTATACATCGACTGTAAAATAGAAGAAAATTTCAGCTGTTAACTATCTATCTGTTCATGCTGTTGTATTAGTGTTTACAGATAAATGACACGTTTAACCATCCGATGTAGAGGCATTTCACACAAACTAATGTCTATCTATCTATCTATCTATCNAGAGGCATTTCACACAAACTAATGTCTGTCTATCTATCTATCTATCTAT
>CM047998.1:11223999-11268982 GCA_026261665.1 Melanotaenia duboulayi
AAAGCTAATGCATATAATGATTAATCTATTCAAAATTAAAAAAGTCAACTCAGGTTAAGAAAAAAAAATGTTTAACCAAAAAGCAGTTTTTTTCATTTTCTCCTCAAAAAGATAATCCTGAGTACATAATTTTGAACTTCCGTGTAATGGCGAAAAGGCACGTCAGCCTACTCCTGGGTCTAGCTCTCTCAGTAGCTCAGTAGCAGATTAAACTCCTTTAACAGGTTTAAATGGAGTACTTTTGTAAACCACTTTTCATGATCTCATAAGTAATTTGAGCTTTCCTGTCCTTTTCACGTCACACGTGGCGGACAATCATTTCTCCCCAAATCTGAGCGTCTTTATTTTAGCTCCATTTGTAGTCTGTAGTGTGTTTCTGCCAAGCTAATGAACGGTATCAGTTGTGCTGCAGGAACAGGAGCCAGTCACTACTTACTTAGTGTCAGTGGAGTTTATGCACAATGTGGAGAGTGATGCATTGCATCTTTTTTGTTCCTTCCTGCTTTAGCTGGAGGTGCATCCATCACCCACACAGGCGCATGGAATAAAGATGGCAGACAAGTTTTAATAAAGCCATTTAAGATGTAAAGTTTAAGGGATGTGCTGTGCAAATGGATCACCAGGATAAATTGACCAAACGTCCTACCATGTCAGGTAAATTATCATCCACTTTACAGTAATTATGGTCTATTTTTTATCCGGGATTCCTCAGTGCTGCACTGGCAACCCTTTTTTATAGTGGTCTTTTTTAATTATTCTTTATTAAGACACCTTTATTTCTGACCTTAATTAATACTTTTTAATGTCAGAGGATGCAACGTGGAGCCACATAGGAATAAATTATTCGACTAGTATGACTGGAGGCCTAATTTAATTAAGTCTGAGTCCTGTAATTGCTGGGGAGATTTTCGAGGATGCGTGTCCAGTGGCTTTAGCACAAACAATCAACTTGGATTGCTGTGGCTTGCACTCCCTCTTCAGAGCTCAAGGCAGAGTGCAACTCAAATCCCCGAACGCAGAGATAAACAAACCAAAGCTGGAGTGCAGCTCGCGGCCCCAGCAGTGACTCCCACAGGATGACTTTGCTCTCCGAACGGAGAGAACTGGAGGATTTGATGAGCTGTCACGCTTTTAGACACAACTTAGCAAGGAGCCTGACAACTGGCAGGCTGTCTGGCCACATAGGATAGTCAGGGTTGGCCGAGAGTGTCAATGAAAAGAGGCAAGAGTGATAGCAATAAAGGAAGAAGGTAGGAAAGTGAAGAGACATATTTAGATAGATAAAAGAGAAGGTGGCGAGGTTGCTACCTCTAGAGTCTTCAGACGGCCCAGGAGTCTGGTTTTGTCTTTGTCCTCTTCTGCTAGGCCGGTATCGTCCTCAGCATCTTGCATCAGCTTCGGCTCTGCCTCGGTTCCCGCCTGGGAGCCATTCTCCTCTGGGCCATCGCACTGTTTCTGCACTTCCTCGGACAGTTTGTCCTAAGGCAGAGTAAACAATTTGAGGTTAGAAATGTATAGTTGGGGCATAGGAAAAAAAAAGAAGGAAAAAAAAAACAATAAAAAATTAAAAAAAAAAAAAAAAAGAAGAGGAATTTGGCAAGAAGAAACCAGAGCAGATGGAAGGAGAGTATCCAAAGTAGAAGTGAATGTTTCAGGAAAAGATGAAAAGCAGGGAAGGAGCTGTAAAAGGCAGGGATTGGAGGGAAGTGAGAAAAAGAAAGTGGAGAGGATCAGATGGGCAGATGGAACAACAGAACTCTGAAACATCCCCTCATCCTTAATCATGTTTCCTGAGTTTTCTAAAGGGAGGCAGTGACCTTCAGGGCTCTTTTTGTCTATAATCGAGGGATCCAACAACCTCGCTTTTCCTTCCTATTTCCCCCCTCTGTCTCATATGTTTGTTTGTTCAGCTTCCTTGCATCTGTGATCATTAATTACTGGTGGTAATTAGCTGCTAATTAAGCAATGAATGATTGGTGAGCACCAAACTGTAGAAAGAAATCAGCGAGGACACAGTGCGACTCAACAGATTATTCTGTTTTTCTAAGGAATCCCTGGTGCTCATTGATTCACCATAAAATAAGTCATTCAGAATCATTTCAGACTACATATAGACACATTTTCTTTTCTGCTTCAGCAGTTTTCTACATTTTTGAAACCCGAGAACAGTAAAATGTGTTTTAGATTAGACATATTCAGATTAGTTTGTTGGACTTTCAAGTGGAGATCAGCCTGGTGTCGCTTCAGGTACTTGTCAATTTTTAAAAAAACTGTTGATCTGATAAACTAAAAGGTCTAATTAACTTGAGTGAGAACAACCAGTCAGGGTCTGGGAGGGCTGAAGCACAGCAGAGAGGGATGGTGATTTTTTTTTTTTTTTTTTTGTATAATTTGCAGGTTACAAAGTTTTGCAAAAAGCATTGTATGACAGCTCAGATTTAAATGTACAAATAACCTCAAAATGTCTTTTTAAAAAGCTTTCTGGACAGAATCTGGTGTCTAAGCTTGGCACATTGAAGAATATTACTGTCTAAAACAGATGCGTTTGTTGTACTATATTTTAAAAAAAAATAATAATTTGGGAAATCTGCAGATTTTTTTTTTTTTTTTTTTTTTTCAATAAAATAAAACTGAATTATGACCATATGGCTTGTATGGTTAGGAGGAAGTAGTAATGTCGGATTTTCTTTGAATTTTTCAACTCTAACTCTAACTGGAGATAGGAATACTGAAATGTGTTGTTTTACTGAATAACTGTCTTTTATAGCCCAGGGTGGTCCAACTTGGCTTCACAGTTGTGGGGCTGTTACTCACTAAATTTGAGGATGTACCCTTTGGTTTAAGGGGTTAATATATTTCCACTTTTATTTCACTTTTAATATTTTGGGGCTGTTTTTTTATATATAAATATTAGCACACAGTGTTATCATAAATAAATGAAGCAGAGTTTGTATTAAAAGGGATTGTGGTTAGCTAGTTACTACAACATGTCCGTTGCTGGAGATCTGTGACTCAAAATTAGGTAATTTAGCTCTAACTTTAACAGCATTTGAATGCATTATGTGAAGCAGTGCCTTTGAGTATTAAATGAGCCTTCAAATTAGGAACTGCGTGAGTAAACGAAACAAAGCTGCAACTTAGCTGCAAACCTTAATTAAAAGTGTGTCTAAAACAAAACATTTGTGCTTGCATGTTTCATCCTCTCATGTAAACTCATTAAATGCTGCCTTTTTTCAGTGTTTTCATACCCCTCTACCTGAGTGCCCTATATCACTGTGCACATGCATTTAATTCTTTATCCCCAGCTAGGCTCTAACAGATGACTGTCAAAGCTGAAGATAAATAATGTGCTGGAGAAACTTCAGGTTTGCTGCATTGATGGATGTCTGCAGCTCAGGTTTTGGTCTCCAAATGCAGCTCAGGAGAAGCTGCTTCTCTTACCTAATGTGAACCCTTCAGAGCACTTTGTTTCCTATATTAGGTTTTCAATCTTGTTTGATTCTATCGCACAATTTTTGTTTAAAGCAATAAATTATAGTGGCTGTTTTATTTTCTTATTGTTTGCTTGTGAAGTCTGGTTTGGTTAGAGAGACAGCCCATCAGACAGCGTGAACGGGCTCTGTAATAATCTCCGCAGAGAGCCAGTGTGTTGTTGGGAGAGCGGGAGGGAACCTTGTTCTTCACACTGCCCTTTCAAGTAATTGAGTTTGGTTGTTGAATACACAGCATGCAGCTGCAGCAGGAGTGTGTGTAAAGGGGCTCAGTTATATAGGGGCTGGGAATCTAATGATAAATCCATGTTTATTTTCTTTGACAGTCAGATCACAGGATTAAAGAATGTTTACATGTGGTTTATTCTGCACATCAGTGCAGATATTAAGAGTTTATCCTCTTAATAAATGTTCAACAGTTGAGAGAAACCTGATTTGGAGGTGCTTAATTGTAAATCCCAGGTACATGCACCCACGTAACACTTTAAATTGCACTTCCAATAACTATTCTCAGACTGTTTCTCAATATGATCATTTTTTTTGCAAAGAGATTTTGATATTTTATTAAAATATGATACTGCACTTAAGGAAATCTCATAGACCTTTTTATATCCTCAGGGCTGCTAATCCCACTNTACTGCACTTAAGGAAATCTCAGAGACATCTTTATATCCTCAGGGCTGCTAATCCCACTCAATGCAATTTATTAGCAATTAAGCAGCAGACATTTAATCTCACTTTTAATCACACTCATCACAGGAGATAAAATCACTTTCTGGTTTATAGTAGCTTCATAAATATATAGTTTAATGTGGTCCTATGTTTTTCAAGTCAAATAAATACATCACACATAGCTTGAAGCAAAGAAACATGCTCAGATTCTTTCTGCTGCCTTGGTCAATCCCTACAGCAGTTTTGTTTATGTAACATGTTTGATCTAGTTTTTGTTCAAAATTGTGAATCTCTGAGCTGAAAAAAACTGAGGAGTAAGAGGTATACAAAGATGCCTCTTTTTACAAAATGATCACTGCTGTATCAGTGGATAAATCCAGGGAAGGGAAATAAAAAGAAACTAAAAAAAACTATAAAATTATTTTCTGCTTTTCCAAGACAATCCCTGCCATCTTAGTCTCTGTGTAGCAACCAGATGACAAGTGGAGGACTCTTTGTTTACCTTATAGGCCTTCATGATGTCCACTGTGTCCACAGCAGTCTGCTCCAGGACGCCCTGATTCTGCAGCAGCGACCGCACCGTCTCTTCCATCCTGCACACAAACAACCCATCACGTCCAGTCCAGGAATAACCTGACAAGTACTACTTTCATGTGAGTGAAATATTGACATACTTGAGGTTATTTATTCTGCATCATGTCTTATTTGAATTATTTTGTGTGAGGTGTGCACCAACTATGAGATCTTTCAAAAAACGTTTCCCATAGCAACCAATTTTTGAGATGGGCGCAGATTAAGATGAAGACAGCACTGGGATTTTACCCTACCTAAGACACCAAGAGTGACAGCGATACTGATGGACTACAAACAATATAAAGTTTGTGATTTGCTCTTATGTATCTCATTTGGAGTCTACATCTTTTTATGCTCATTAGCCAACTGTCTTTAATTATTTTTGTCTATTTGTGTTCATTTGCTTGTTTATTTTGAAATAGAGACCAAATGTCTTGAGAAAATGGGCCTATTAGGTCTGTACTTTAAGTCTTACAAAGCTGTAGGCCTATGCGCTGTTGTCTCCTTTTGACAAATCATCAATCCAAACTATAGTATTTGACTTTAGTGTACTTATTTTAAATAATGATATTTAATTCAACCTAACCAGCAAGTTTAGGATCGAAAGGCAATTAAAAAGTTTGGCAAAAAGTTGCCAAACTCCAATTTGAAGTTATGTTCAGTTTATATGCTTGAAATGATGCAATGCCAGAGACATAAGCAGCCTCTAAGTGATGATTAGATTCTGAGGTCCTGGTGAAATCATTTGAAATGGGATATTCAAACCTAATAAGAAATTAATTTGTTGATATGGATCACTGCATCCCTCAATTGGGATTGCTTTTAATAAATTTCATAAGTGTGCCCACACAAAAAAAACACACACAAATGGCCTTACGGTATGAATGGAAAGCGAAAAAGGCTGAGTCTGTGCCAGGAACGCAAGGTGGAAGAGTTGTAATGTTTTTGGATGCATCCCAATATTTACTCTCTCCTATCTGTAGGGAATACTTCCTAGTACAAAATGTGCAAACGCATTATTATCTTGCTTATTGTATAACATTTCATACGTGTGTCCACTGCATGCAAGCTTGATAATGAACTGAATTAAATGCAATAATACACAGCACCTGAGAAACCTTCAGCATCAAGGACCACTCTGTTCAAAACAATTTGTGCTTCTGTGTTCTGCTGCTTACGTTGCATACAAAGTAGAAGAAAAAGGGTGTTTGTGAAAATGTTTCAGCTACTGATTTCCATCTGAATAAGGGTCACGAACCTTCTACCACACCAGATTTGCTATGAGTGATAACACTGAACCCAGCTTAAGAGAAAACTGACATTAAGGAGCTACAGCGGATTAAGCAGCCTCTTTACTGAAGATGTATCTTGACAAAAGGAAGAGCTTCAACATTGTCAGGTGAAAATGATCTGACTTTAATGACGCTGCCCTGCTGTTCTTTGACTTCTGTGGTTTGATTTGTAAACTAAAATGACTTGCAAGACAAAATTGAAATTAAAGAAAAAGTAGACATCCATGTGAAGCAGTTGCACATCATTTGCATTTGCAAAGACTTATCACCGCCTTGTCCATCTGTTACCATGACTCATGTGTTTGTAAGTGCGACAGAAGACCTTGTACTGTTGTCAGGCCAAGAAAAAAGTTCATGAATCATGCAAAAAGTTTCACAAACTCATTCACACATGCACAGTCACTGTCATCAGAGCAAGGAAGCATTTTCTGGTGCATAAAAGAACAAATAATATACAGAAAATGTTAGTGTAGACGACCAGGTCGGTATCAGGAAGAGTTTATAGGTGAGTTTATCATTTTTAAAATAATGCATGTTATAATCCAGAGAGCTGCACTTGAAATATTAAGCTATATTTTGATCGGTGCCATGTGGCTTTTAAAGGTTGTATTAACAATATAAATTTCCATATAATTGTTTAAAAAAAAACAAAAAAAAAAAANTGGTGCCATGTGGCTTTTAAAGGTTTTATTAACAATATAAATTTCCATATGATTGTTAAAAAAAAAAAACACACTGTCACCTCAGTGACCCACAAGTAGCCAATTAAGCTTGGATAAACCAAACCTAGCTACTTCATGAATGTAGCAAAGAATTTACNGACCAACAAGTAGCCAATTCAGCTTGGCTAAACCAAACCTAGCCTACCTTAGTGCTTGGCAACAGATGGAAACTACTTCATGAATGTAGCAAAGAATTTACAAACTACATTACATTAAAGAATCTCCAATAACATGAATCTTGCTATTTTAGTTCCAACATAGTCTTTAATCCAAAATAAACTATTTAACATGTAATTTTACTAGCTGCAGGAAGAGAGCAAAATGCTAGCAATGCCGTAAGTTTTGCGCGACGTTAGCATATATTTTAGCAGTTTCAAAGCAAGATTTTGAATCTAATATAAATATTTATATATATATATTTACCAAACTGATCTGTCTGTGTTTTACATGTTTTGTTGTGTCTGCTTTACAGAAGTTGGTGAAAATATGTGCAGGTGGAGAGGCAGTACAGGGAAGAACAATGCTAGATGCAGACCATCTGTTCAGGCTGAGCTATAAAGCCAGCTGTAATCAGGATGCTAGCTGCTGGCTTAACTGTCAAAGGGGCAGGCATGCAGTGATGGTTGTAAATTGCTCTATTTCCTGCTTTAAATGCTGGCCTTAATCAGCACAACCTACAGAGCAAGAGGACATACTTGTACGTAGCTTTTAAGCCTGGAGAAGCTGACCCCAGGTCAAGGACTACTCGGACAGGTATGATCAGTATTGAAAGCAGGATGCAAACTGGACTGTGGGGATTTGGGCAGGCGATGACCTACATATTTGGCCACAGTTTGTTCCTTTGAAGCAGCACGACACAAGTCACACAGATAAAAGACACCCATAAGGTTGGTTGTTAAAAGTCCTAACACACACCTCTCTGGCTTTTCCTAGAAATTAACATAACCTAAAGTAATGTGTTGCATCTCTGAGCTCATTTCCTAGGACACTTAATTTCTTCATAATTTGATTAATTAAAAGTAAAGAAAAAATTACCAGGAGCAATGCGTAATAAATGTGTGGAAGAGGAGCTTTTAAAATTAAACTATGATAAGAAAAATTGGAAATATTATATATCTATTAGCCAGCCAACAGAGATTCAAAACAAGTCTAATTGTGCACCTAATATGTCGACAAAGCAATGAATGTAAAATTGAACTCAGCATTGCTTTTTGTTGCAGGTGTGGCTCTACACAGTCGCACTTGTAGAAAAAACCATCTCAGAGTAGATCAAATTATTAAGTGGCACAGTAGGAAGAAACACTTTAATACCTCAGCCTGTCGGCTTCCTTTTATATTGTGGTCCTGTTTTAGGGATTTGCAGCATTCCTGCACACCTGAAAAGCTCCTTTGTGTTTTCTGAACAGACCTGCTTCATTTTTCATTCTGTTGCTGAAGGCATCTCACCGGACAGATTCTGGTCCATTCAATGGGAGGGTAGGGAACATTGAGTGACTTTAAAGTTTCGAGGTGGTTGTGAGCGATTTAAAACATACTGTGTATTGTGGGCGGAAATACTGTATAAATCTTGAGGAAATGTTTATAGTTTCTGGCAAAAAAACAATATAAAAAACCATAAACTCTGAATTATTTTCACTCTGTTTCCTCAAATAACTGCATGGACATAAATCCACTGCAGAAATATAGATAAGAAAAAGTTAATGCAATAATTTATTTTTCATATTTCTAATTAGAGAACTTTTTGTGAAGCAATAAAACAAACAAGAAAGTAACCAAGGTGCATATAAATGAACTAATATACACATAAATTCATGTAAAGTAACACAGTAAAAGTGCATTACATATATATATATATATANAAAGCAAAACTAGCCTTAGAAATAACACGTAAATAGACTTACTGTATTTTAAATTTAACCATGGTCATAAAAATCTGCAAGTTTTTCCTTCAGACCATCAGTCCAACAACCTACTGCTTCTGAGGGTTTTTTTGTTCATTTAACAGGATTGTAAATAAAAATGAACTTTAAAACTGAACAGGAAACATAAGGGAACAAACAGAGCAACCAAGTAGCCAGGTGTCCAAAGCTGTTCTCAATGTGTGTACAGTAAAGGTTGTAGTAAGAAAAAAGTAAAAATGTGTATAGTTGTTTCGTGTAGATTGAGCTCATTGGAACGATTTGATTCGCATTAAAGAGCTAATTGGCTAACCTGTCCAAAACCCAACCACTGTCACAGAAAATGCTAAATATTTTAGTTTATGTTCATAAATTTGATTCTTAAAGCCTGAAATTCCTGAACATGCCCACAGTGGAAAAGTTTTACTGATATATGGTACAAACAAATTACGGATGTTTGTTGCTCTTGACAAACCAGCTACAGTACATGCAGGGTTCTTGTAAATGACATAGCAGAATTGATTTTACAAGAAAATAGATATTATGGAGGTCATGCCTCTACTGATCAGCCCCATTTTCTAAATTTTATGCTAGTTCTGCCTACATTCGAAAGAGAAAACATAGCACTGGATATAAAACTAAGTACAAATGAGTCAAAAACAATAGTAGAAAACCTGCAATACCTGCATATTTTGCAGCTGTTAGCCAAATACATATCTCTTTTGTATAGTACAAAATGCTTTATGTAAAAGCCATTTGAATTTCGCTTGATGGGGATGCCAGGTATGAACTTCAATGTGCATTAAGTTCTCAATTTATCACAATTCTTTCTGTTTTGTTTCAAAAGCAACAAATCCATATCTAAGTGCACAGCTGGACAAGCTCCCAGGAAAACACCCTTTCAAGAAACAGTAATTTGTCATTACTAACGCTAACTAGCAAGCTCAAAGCTATTTACATGTAAGGGGCAGCGTCCTAAATGCTTATGATTGATAGAATATAATTCTCAGGTGACGGCACATTACTTAACATAAGAAAGACAGACTTGCTCAGTGTGATAATGTGATTAATCTGAAAGTGCTTGGCAACAACCTACTGAATGCATCACTCAGGAAAGGAGAGAGCAAAGAAAGGACAAATGACTGTGTGTTTTTAAAAGGGAAGGGGGGGCGGCAAAAGCCAATTTTGACTCTTCTGACCCTTGAGCCACACAAGCTGCATTTCAAACGTTCGTCAGCAGTCCAGGAAATACAATTAAGGGTCCAATCAATTCTTAGCCACGAGCTCCGATGATCCTTTGAGAAACACACCCCTCTGCTGCCATGTGACAGCGTTCCTTGTAAGTGAACAAAGCAATACATCGCTAAAATACACCAGCGTAGTTAGAGGTGAGACCAGAGCAGTCTTCAAAAAAAAAAAAAAAAAATTAAAAAACCTGCCGCTAACAAATGAGAAACTTCCTATCTTCTCCCTCTTACAATTCAGCTGTCACAAGCCACAATGAAACCAAGACTTCAAACAACGTCATGTTTTTTTCAAGCGGCTGAAAGAGCAGCAGCTTCATGACAAATTCCTTCACAGACCTGGAAAGGATCAAAGTAAGCTAAACTTCTCTGAAAACCTGACAACATGAGCACAACTTACCCCATCTTGAGTTTTTCTCCAGTTTTAACTCCGCTATTTCTTCTAAAAAGAGCCAGAAACACAGCGCAGACATCCCTGAGCTCCATGTGCAGAGACATCCAGATGAACACCCAGCACTTTGCTCTCACAGCACCATAAACTGACCTAGACACAACTGCTGAAATGTGGGTCTCTAGGCTAAAATAGGCCATGCAGTCATCATATAAGCCTGAGAGCTTTTTCGCTCAATTGACAGACAACATGGTCAGTCCTAAGGCCGGGTTATCGCATCAGCCTGACATCACATCCCCTGTTCTCATTTTGCTTAGTCTCCAACGTGTCATTATCCGACACTGTTCCTGTGCAAAGACAGCGATCTGGCAGGCAAAGACTTTCCCATATGTCACATGTTAAGCCCTCTCTAAAGAAGAAGGGCCCCTGTTGGGAGACAAGCAAGCGGGTAGTCTTGGATCAGACGGGAAATGGGGATGGACTTGCGAGGATAAGGCACAACTAAGGACAGGGATCCCCCTGTTTTGTCAGATCATGTGTGTATGTGCACATAGTGGTGTGGGTCTTTACTGGTGATTAAGAGGCTTTGATTTCATTAAAATCAACACTTTCTGTGCAAGGAAAGCCAACACTAAGGCTGCACGCCAGGGAAACTCGTTGCATGATTAGGGATCTCTGCAGGCCGTCTCAAATTTCTCGCCATTCTTAATGTGTCCATTTTCAATAACACAGCTTTTCAACACTTGTTTGTTAAATTTAGTGGCATGTTTGCATGTTTCACAGCTCAGAACAAGCAGGAGTCGCTGGTTCCCATTGCAGCAGCTCCTTGGCAGCAGCTTATTTAGAAATGAGTTTTTAAAGCAATGAATATTTAATTCATTTAACAAAACACGCTTGTTAAAGGTTCAAACCCCAGAGTACATCATGAGTATTCCACAGGAAATCCCAAATGAGGCTTTAATATGCCAAATGATGAAAAACACTCTTAGCATTTCTCCAACACTCTCACTTTCGCACCGCTGTCAGAGGCTCAGGTTGACTGAAATCTTCTAATCAGATTTGACTGGTAACAATTGTGTATGCTAAAGCTGGGGAAGTGATAGGTAAAACAATCACCCTGGTTGTGCAGCTTAATTGAGGCCATCAGGGGCCTCTCGTGACTGCTTCATCAACAGCCTCAATCGCCTTATCTGAACTCAACAAACTCCTGCAAAACTGTCTGTTTTAGAGCAGAAATATTCCATTCTTCTTCTCAGTCTCCGTTCCAGCAAATCACTTTTGTACGCCCACCAGGCGATTGCCTAGCTTAACCCAGTGCTAAGCCACTCTTATCCTCTTAGACTTGTTTTTGCAGAAAACATGCAAGGAGACCCTGTCTTGGACGTGACCTAAATGAACAATAGAAACAAACTCTGTGGGAGTGAATAGGAAAGTTTTGATTGAAGGTTTGGTCTATTTTCAATCTGTAAAAGTCAAGCACATCAGTCATTCATGTTGCAGCGGAGTAGCATTACAAAGGTCAATGCCCTCCTGACCACTGACTCTCACTGGCAACCTTTAACCTTAACAAGACACATAGTGCAGGAGATCATGCGGTAGCATTGTTTAATGTGCTTTGACAGTTATATTTCTTCCTAATATTTACTGATCAGCTGTGGTAACAAAATGCTTCTTGTTACACAGGATGCTTCTTTAATATCAAAGGTTTATGTCAAATTAATGTGAAATTACCTTTTTTTTTATCTGCAATACCATTTAAATACTAGAAATGCCCTGAAACTGCAACACCAGAATCAGTCAAGACATCTGAGGACCAGTCTACAAAGAGTGCGTATTAAAGGGACACATGCAGGAGACCTGATTTACTGTAAGTTCTTGATTCATCCCTCCAGGAGTTTCCCTGCATTTGGAAGGATTTAGAGTGCAAATTCATGTTGGCTGTCCCATGTGTTCACCACTGGCCAAAGGAAGCAGTTAGCGATGAGGAAGGCATTGATCCTCGAGAGTCTGTAAGCATCTCCTCAATGAGTTCCAGCCATGTGCCGTCCACATGTGGGACACAGACAGACATACAGACATCCCAGTGGGAGACCTTAGTCATGATGACAGCAGGAGCCTCAATGTCTCCCAAACAGGGTCATTTGGGAACTTAGAAGGGGTGGGTAGTGGGGAGACGATGGTGGGTGAAACTCAACTGAGTCGAGGAGAGCTAAAACAGGTTGTCAATGAGGTGATTAGTTAAGCGAAAATGCAACCTTATCAGTCAACCTTAATGAATAACATTGATCATGTTGTTAAAAAGCAGCGCTCTGCTGGAAAACAGTGGCCTTTAAATGGATTTTATCTCGACATCCACCTAAAATCTCATAAACAAACCAAGAAAATGAGTAAACTAACCAGACCAATCATTGATGCCTACCACACAGCCAACAGAACCCAAAGGATTACCTCACAATACCAAAATGCCAAACAACTCCTGTAGGCTCATAGATGATTTTCCAGGTGACATTTAGACAAAATACCTGGCTGCTGCAGCCACCTGTTAATTATTTTACAATGAATGACCCTTACTGAATGTTTATTGGAGACATCAGGTCACAGTTAACTGACACTGACTTTATACAAGCTCATGTAATGATGAATAATGGTACCAGGACTCATATATTCAAAAAAGTAATCTATTCATTCTTTGGTTAAAAGATATGGTGAAATATGTTTACAAAAAAACAAACAAAAAAAAAAAATACTGTTGTTTATTTTAGCATTTTTTTACTGTAACATCTTTACTTTTCTTCTTTTTGGCTCCAAAATAATACATGTGTCAAGTCAAACAGCTGTTTGAGAANCTATTGTTTACTTTTAGCATTTTCTACTGTAACATCTTAACTTTTCTTCTTTTGTTGGCTCCAAAATAATATATGTGTCAAGTCAAACAGCTGTTTGAGAATCAAATCTATATGGGGACCATTAGGTCAGTTACACAGTGTTTGGCTTTAGGCTACAATCTGCAAGCACCAGCGACACAAGCCAGATAAAGCAGGCATGCTGCCCTAATGCAAGGATGGATGCCCTACTTCCGCAGAAGCTTGTAATCTGACCTCTTTCAACAGCCTACGAACATCATAACCAGCATGTTTAATCCAATGCTGGTTGGATGGAGTGGGCACGCAAGTATTTGCAATTTCCTGACACAATTACAAGCAGTAACAAGAAGTTTGACACACAAACCTAGTGTAGTTCTTAGTAAATGAGCAAAAGTATGAGACTGATGTGAAAGTGCTCTTGAGAGCTAATAAGTGCAAATGATGGAGCAGAATAACCCAAATTAAAGTTCAATCAGGTATAATTCCCTGTTCAAATTTGGAAGTTAAAAGGCAGGCCTGAAATAGACCAATAATTCTCCCAAAATAGTGCAGACACCTATTATCTGTTTAACAGCCCTCTCTTCCACAAGGATGTAACTTCAAAAGCCTGACTCCCCTCCATCCTGTTAATGACCCCAGATGTGCCGTCTTAAACAAGGGTCTGTTTCATCTGGGCAAATGCTGCAGCTGCCAAGGCATCTAGAGGAGGGAGCATTTCAAATGCGCCAAACTAAAACACTGGGTCCAGGGGTGGCTGGATGCTTTAGTGATTAGACAAGAGGGCATTGATCTGCAAACAGCTTCCTCTCGGGGAGTACGAGCCTGTTTCGGTCCAGCTGTTCAGTCCACTGCAGTGGTAATGAGAGTAGCATATGAATGCTTACAGTGCACAGCTCAAAAACTTTACCCCGCGGACCATGGAGGGATCAACCGGAGCGTGACCATCCAAACTACACGTCCAGACTTGAAAAGCCATTCCTGCCTGTTTACATCATCTAGGCCTTACTTTTACACGCACACACACTGAATATGGATGCATGTGCACATGCTTACACATACTGAGTAATGTGTAGACAGAATGCTGAGCTATAAATCTGCAGGCAGCCGTCATCGTCTGCTGTTGTTGTTAGTCTAGCTGTAAGTCTCCCATATCCTGCCGTGAAGAGGGCCCTTCAAGACGGCTATGATTCAAAGTCAAGTGGAGCGGGTCGGTTGTAAACGCCTCGGTTTTGACGATGAGCTGACGATGTGGTCTGCGTGACAATGACTCTTAACTAAAGGGCAAGTAAAATGAAGTCAAAAGATAGCTATTTTCCATCTAACTTTGAGGACAATGATTTGACCTGAGCTCTTATACGCCATTGTTTCTACTTTTCCCTTTTCTAAAAACAGCCTAATCTTCACAAAAGGATAAATAAAGATGACAATGAAGTCTTTAAAAGGATAAACAAAGCGCAGCAAAGAGAAATCAAACAGCTGCCACCAAAGACTAAAAAAAAAGATGTGTCCTCTGCTGCATTTTACCTTAAAACTGCCTCCCACATCTTCAGCCCAGATGCAGGGCCCCCGGTGGCCCCCATGTTCTCGTCTGCTCACTGGTCATCCTGTCTGAGCGTTGGAAAGAATGTGGATGAGGCTTTTAAACTGCTCTTTGCTAGAGAGACTTTCACTTGATTGTATTTCTGCCTCTACAATTTATTTGATATTCTCATCTGCTGAAGGTTGTGGTCGTGTCCCCATCTTTTCTCTCCAGCAGTCTCCCTTGTCCTGTCCTGTTCTGGCTCTTAAACGTCTGAGTAGTGGGACGTCCAGGGTGGGCCGAGGAGGCTGCTGAGTCTCTAACTAATCCGCTGGAGTTTAACGATAGCAGGCTTTGCTAGTGGTGGGGAAACCTTAGTGTGGGGGGTGTGGGTTGACCAAAGTCAGGAGGGGTTGGGCATGTGACCCACAACAGGATAAGAGCCCAACTGGTTGGGGGAGGGTGGATGTATGAGGAAGGCTGGATACAGTGTGTGTACACCTATATGTCTGGAGCTAAGTGGCAGGTCGTGTGAAAGTAGAAAAAAAATCCAGTTTAGGGAAAAAACTGATCTTTTCTGATCGGTGTCTCTTATGTCTTTGTCTCATATTTTCATGGAGTAAAGCAATAAGCTAAAATTAAGAAATCTGATTAAATCTGAGCAGCCTCTGCTTTTTGCCAAGTTAAAAAAAAAATCCATTGGATATCTTTCACTGCAATATTTAGCAGGATTTTACCGTCAAAACTGGGCTGGCCTGATTTTCCCCTCCCATCCTCATGATCCACAGCACAGCTCCAATTAATTAGCAATACGCAAATCAATCAGTACCCTGAGGTCAAACAGATCCCACTCTATTTAAAAGATTAGATGTCAGTGTAACATGATTTACAGGTGTTATCTCAAAAAGACACATTGATGAACTGAGGTTTTTATTCCCCTAATGCACAACAAAGAAGAGGCCTAAATCAATCAAGGGGATACGGACATAGGTTTTCTAAGCAGAGATGCAAATACTTGTTAGTTGATAAGCATTTAAGGGCAGTGTACATGGATGTGTGGGAGGTTTATGCATAAGCCAATAACTGAAACAGCAGAGCAAGCAGCAGGAACAAGTGGGGCAAAGGTTCAAGGAAAGACACTTGCCAGTAAGCAGTCTGGTGACAGAGCCGTCTTCTTCCTTCTTTTTTTTCTTTTTGCTGGCTTGTAAGTTGCTAATTAAAGTGACCACACTGACGTCCCATCTGCCACCAGAGCCTGACGCTACAGATTATTGGCTGCCATGTAAGTATGTTAATCCACTGGGGGCCAGGTAGCAGTAAACACAGTCTACACTCCCTTAGCTCTCGCTTGCACTCCCCATAAATGCTCAGCATCATCCAAACAAAGATTAAGATGTTGACAGTGGGGCTGAAATCCCGTTAGCTTGTCAGCGCAGAGGATGGAGATGTATCTTTGCAACTTGTGGAAGGAAAGCAGCTCGAGTTGTTCCCTCAGGAGTGCCAAAGAAAACTGGACGAGTGCACAGAAATTACAACAATCCAGCATGATGACAGTGGGGGGATGGCTGAACACCTCTACTCTGATAAGTGTTGTTTTTATTTAAGGACATAATGGAATTCTTAGTCTATATCACTAAGCCACATTCTCGGACTCCCAATGAAAACCATCCATCTGGGCAAGCTCTGCTAGGCCCCACAAATCCATCAGTCTCCGTGGAGACTGTTGCCCTGGCTTCAACACATCAGCTCTCATATTGCTGCTCCGTTGTTTTAGAATTTTCTTTTGTATTACTTCCTCATTTTAAAATCCAAAGAGTGTACTGTATCTGCACAAATTTTACTGCATTTTCATGGCAACCTTGGCAGGGAATACAATATTAATAAATACAGTGTCAGATACTGAGTTTTTTCTGCCGGATCATCAACAAACCCAACCTGTATGCAGGTGCAGCCAGCTATGTTGGCAGTAAAATAGAAGTTCAGACAGGTTTACACAGGGCTCCATTATGATTTACACACCTGTGACTCAATAGCTTCAGCAGCTGGAAAAGGCGCATAAACAATCATATCATAGGTCATATTCTGTATGGCCCGCTACTGACACGCCGTACAATGGAGAGTTAACTGAAAATATTTTGATTCCCCTCAAAAATTGCTGCTACAAGACCTTTGAGCAAGGCATGAAGAGCTCAGCTGTCTCTAACCGCTCTCAAGCGTAAACCGAATGTGCTGCAGGAAGCTGAACACCATTCAGAGGCATCAATGGAACATTTTTAATATGTAATAAATCTTTGTAACGGCTCTTAAATATTTCATTCCCTCCCTCTGGCGGTGACTCTGCCCTCATCTGCACTGTAACACTGGGACCATTAAAATGTACAGGATTTTCTCCACCAACTTAATGAGAAGATAAGCATTCAATGTGAAATCCTGCACGAGCAAAGCGCTGCATGCCTATCGCCTAATTATAGCATCAACTCGGCTCCAACTTTTGATTTACTGTCACACTTCAGCAGCTGCACTGCAGAGGACATGTTGGTGAGGCACAGGCCACCAAAGTTATGACAAGAGCATTGTTTGAGCATTTCCTGGCTTATAAACTCTCTCAAAGCAAAACTGATGAATCAACCAATCCTTTTTGTGGATGACAAGGTCGAGTTATCAAGAGAAAAATCTTTGAATTAGTCAAGAAAAAGGCAAGAACAAATAATATGAAGAAAAAAAGTAAGCAGGGATACTGTTTGGAAGACTTATTTTCACACAAATCCAAGAAGTCGATCCAACATGTGATGTAAGTAGAGGAAAATTTGCTTGTATCTGTTATCTGGCGGTCAGCGCTTAACATCAGCTTGGATTCATTTTAGTTTACTTCTTACTATCGGAAGAGCTTAACCTTAAAATGAAGGTAAGTTTCCTCATATCAACATCTCACTTTAGCACTTTTCCCCAACATTTCTGTTGGATTTTTGTCAGGAGTTAGACTTCCAACACATTAACTTGACTCCTTTTAAATAATTTCTGGCTGAACAAATTGCAAACGTTGTGCTGCCGCCTCATTACACGAGTCAACTAATCTTTAAACTAAATCAAATATGGATTTTCTTGCATTTTTCCTTTAGAAAAATTTACAGAAAGATCCAGGGACTCTTTTTTATATTTGAACATTTACTCTTCCATGAGCAATGACATGCTGTCCTTGTCCAGATGCACCAAAAACAGACCCAAACTATGACAATACCACCACCGTGTTTCACAGATGCAATGAGAATTTTATCATGGGATGCAGTGTTTTGCTTCTACAATCAATTTTCATTTAAAAGAAAACTGTAAGAAAAGCTTTTGTTGCCTTAATTTAGTTCCTTTGTGACTTCATCAACTGCTGTTGAACTGATCTTTATTGTTCAATCACTCCTAGGGAGGGCAACAATGGCCTTGAACTTTCTCCATTTCTACACAATCTGGCTCACTGTGGACTGCAAAGTCTAAACTCATTGGGGATGGCTTTATAACCTTTAGCAACCTTGTGAGAATCAACAACTCCCTTTATGAGCTTCTTAAAGGTCGCTTTTGTTTGTGCCATGATGCACCTCCACAAACATGTTGAATGAATCAAACTTTGATGGATTTCTGTTCTTATCGATAGCCAAGGTCAAAGTGCTGTCTTCAAATTGGTTTTCAAAATGTTCAAATTATTTGAATGAATCTGGAATGTAAATAATCTACACTCCGTCACTACCTAAAAGCTGAAAATGTTGCATGTCTGAAGTTACTCTGTGTCTCCAAGTTCAAAGAAGAGAAAAATCATTCAGCTGAAAGGTTTTATGTCTCATGTATAAGCTTTGTAGTCCAAAGAAAATCGATTTAAATTCCTCAGCTTTTGCATCAGTCAATAGATTGCTCTTGATGATGGAGACATTACAGCAATTTTTTTAAAAGCTATGTAATGTGTAGGAGTCTAAATTAAGCAAGCTATCACTGAGTGATTAAGCTCATTTCTTTGCTGATTACAATTTCTTGCAGATGGCTAGTGGAGTACTTTGATGTTTTCCACTTTAGTAGCAGGAATGAAGAACCAGAGGTCACCGGCTTACAGACTCACTATTGTCTTCTTACGTCAGTGTATATTCTATAATGACTTATACCTGCTAGATATAATAAAAAGCAACCCAAATAATTTGAAATTTGTTTAAATTTGGACAATACACCATCAGTTTAGTCTAAAAAAAAAACTAATTATGGTGTGACCTGCTTTTTTAGGGGATGTAAATCTCATTTCCAAACTGTGGAAAACTATTTTTAACAGTTACTTTTGTATGAAGGTTCATTTTACCTGGAAAATTGCTGCTGAAGTGAAACCATCTGCGCTCGTCCCAGCTCTGACTCCTCTGTCACTTCCCGGAGACGCTTCTCACTCTCCAGTCGCAGGCGTCGCTCTTCCTCTAGTTCGTGGATCAGCTTTTCTCGCTTTGGACACAGAAACATAAGACGGATGGTTAAGCCTTAGCAACATGCAGCCTAAAGGCTATAAAGATCATCCTCAAGTCATCTGCCATATTTATGGCCCTCAACCGCTCCAGGGATGGGATTTCTCACTATGGACCAGGCCTGATCTCTGACCCTTCTTGGAAAAAAAAAGTGTAAGTGGAAACAGGATGTTTCAGAGTCATGATCACCAAAGCATCTGTGATGAGGTTCACTAGACATGTTTCTAGTGTTCCTGGCCTTTTTTTCACACCTTAGGTGTGAAAGAAAATGAGAGTGTAAGGACCAAATGACATTTAAGCTACTAGAGAGGCTTTACTTGCAGTAGCTTGTTGTTACCTTGGAATGCTTAGAATGAAGCATCCTTTGACTCGACCCGTGTGAGAGAAAGTTCATACAAAATGTCAAAAACAGCATCACTGAGCCTAGCTGTTTCTTTCTGTTCTTTCCTTTCATCGTACATCCTCTGCATGTTTCATTTATCTTCCCTGTGCTGTTGCTTAGTAACTTTGCAAAGAATGTTATTTATGGTTAAATATGATCTCATGTGATTCAGTTATTGATGGACTTCAAATTGAGGAGCAAGAGTCCATCAGTAAGAGGCAGTTTGAGAGGATCAATTTCTACTTCACTGCAGTTAAGCTTTAAAATTAAAGTTCAATAACTTAATATTTACTCATCCCATACTTCTGTGCTATATTCTGGGGACTTTTAAGCAAAGTGCTATTGGGTTTTCTGCAGCCCTGATTGGTGTGGGATAACCCCGTTGCCCCTCTTTGGAGCTCTACCACAAGCTCTCACACATCATAGCTTTATTTGCTCTTTTTCCACCAGACAATCCCAAAATGATAGCCCCTTTTTCCACTTAATTGGATTTCTCTCTTTCGGATGGCTTCAGCCACCGACTCCCAAAGGACCAAACTGTCTTTGCCTAAAACCCAAACTTCAAAGACTGGCACTGTGCTGGAAAGCTCCCTCTCCTGAACAAGGGATGTTTGGCACAGCAAGTGAGTTTTTTGTGTGTGTGTTTTTTTTTTTATAAAGTTACAGAGGAGCTTGGAGCAACTGCTGCCAGAGAGGCTAAGGATTTTAGCTGACAGAGAAAATGAGCAAGGATTATTGTTTTAGTCTTTCAGCTTCTGCAAAAGTCTGGCATCCACTGTTGCTGAGGGCTTATGACAAAGCAGTTGGCTCCTACTGCACAACTAAAGACTTAAGTGATTAATTATCTGTCATAATCTCATCAAGAATATCAGCTAAATAATACACGATTGTAAACTTATCTGAGAGCAAAATGACTGAATGGTGGGGAAAAGTTGCTTGTTTGGTTGAATATGTGATTGACAAAGAAGTTATTCTTCTTTAAAAGGTATTAAAGGCCCAGTCAAGTATTTAGTGACATCTAGTGGCAAAGTGCCAGATTACAACCAAGTGAATACTCAAATAATACAGGATTACCTATTGAATGTTTAATATTTTAACTCTAAGTTAAACTATTCTTGAACAGAGTGTTGGACTTAGTAATTTATCTGATATTATAGTTCTGACTGTCACTGCAACATCACAAAACAATTGGAAAAGGAAGCCTTTGGCTTTAGTAAAACTGACTTTCAGTGCCTCTTAAATTCAAGATTTAAACTAATTAATTTAAAGTGGTTAGGATTAAATAGTCAAAGGTTGAATCCCAGTTTCTTCTGATACTTGACTTCCATACATTCCATCAATACATCCCACTATTTTCCACCAATTATCTGGGAGTGGGTTATAAAGGCAGCAATCTAAACAGCGATCCCCAAACCTTCCTTTCTCTAGACACCTCCTCCAGGTCTCCTGAGGGGCACACCAAGTCATTTACAAACAAGTCAAGACATGTAATCTCTCCAGCAGGCCCTAGGTTTGACCCGAGGCCTTCTCCTACAGGGTCATGTCCAAAACAACTCTCTTGGGAGTGTTCTGGAAGGCATCCTGACCAGATGCCCATATACAACTTCAACTGGTTCCTTCCAAGAAGGAGAAGCAGCTATTCCTTTGAGCCTCCTAGATGAGATAATTAAACTCTGTAGATGGTAGACTGCCCACCCTAAAGTGGACTTTTTTAATGAGGATCATGGCATCAGACATGTTTGATACTTGATTACTCGAACATATGGTGACCACAACCTACACTAAAGACCCTTTCTAGAGCTGGTGTTTGGTTCATCTATTCAGAGATATAAGAAACTTGGAAATTTAATATGGTATACTCTGAGGGGGAAAAAATGACCCATGCTTTTACTGCAGATATTTTTGGCTCCAAGATTAGAAAAACAGTGCTCAATTCACATGAATCTTCATATCATGTTGCATGTCTATGAATAAATGCACCAAAATGTTACAGAAAACCGGATCCCTTACAACTGACAGTCATCTCTCCCACTCTAGATCTCATCTTAAGCCCTTCCTCTCCATCCTAAGCACCACTCATTTGCTGAGTGCCATGACTTCAAAGAGGCTGAATTGCTTTCCATGGACAAGCTCTATGAGGCCATCTAGTGGTGTAAAGGTGGTATCTGGATAATGGATTCAGACACACACACAAAGAAAAAACATCCAGCCAACATGAGGTTTGGCTGTCTTAAAAGCTACACCATAAGCTGCTACAAATATCAAAACAACTGGAAAGCATTTCTGTTAATTACATACCGTCTTGAATGCAACCAACAAACAGCCATATTTCATTGAATTGCTGCTTCTGTCACAACAGCAGATTTTAACAGCCAGTGAGACAGAATATTAAATCCATGTCACCATTAAAACCAGTTCTGCTCCTCTCTGTGGCCATAAATTCATGGCTACTCTTTGGAGAAGCTCTTTACACAACCGTGAGGCTCCTCCTGTCAGGGGTTATGGCTGCTGTAAATCCTGTTATACTGAGGCATAAAGTACCTCCCCCTGCCAAAAGCAGAAACCAACGACTCTGTGGCTCTTCTTCTGCTTTTTCTTTCAGGAAAATGGTAAGACATTTGCAAAAAAAATAAAAAAAGTAAAACGCAATGATGACAAAGAGCAAAAAAAAAAACTTCCAGTAAGTTGGACAGATGGAAACACGTTTTAATAGCAGAAAAATAAAACAAAAAAAAACAAACAAAAAAAACAATAGTCATTAATTTCAGTTGCACCCTCCATCATCCAGAGGTTTAGCTGAATTTCACTTTAGTGCAAACAAGCAGAGGTCTTTTATGGGCACTGCTGTATGCATTAATGTGCAGAGTATTGTTCTGCAGGTTGGCCTGGATTTGCACAAAAAGTGTAGTAGCTTCAGTCTTGATTGTTTGTAGCCCAAATGAACGCCCAAGGCATAAACCACCGACCCCTGTGTGTCTGCTGACACACTCATGCCAACAACCTCAATAAGAAAACAGGATTTATGGTCTACATAGTAGTAAAAGCCCTCTATTGCTTTTGTTCAATATATAATTTCAGCTATTTTACAAGGGTAGAGGCCATTAAATCAAACATTACCATATCTTTATGTGGCCAGTTTTTCTTGGTTGAAATGTTTATTGTCTACAGCAACTTTAGCTTTTTTTTTTTTTTTTTCCTGTGGCTAATTGAAAGCACATTCTGTAATCAGCCCTATTGCAGCTATGAATACAACACGACTTAAGAAATGCCACGGGAAGACATCTCAAAGTCAACACAAGTGGGATGAATCAAAAACATGCTCGGTAACTCTCTATGAGAACATTTGTTTTAGTTAATCCAACCACTAAGGAAGATAATCCTCTCTCTTGACTCGCTGTTGGTAAGATGTAATGCCAGTTTTGTCCTGTAGAAGGCAACCTGCTCCTGGAATAGAGCTGGAGCTGAGGCTATGTCAAACAATACAGCAGCTAGAAAAGGAAAAAAAAAAGGCAAATGGAATAGAGAGTAATCTATAAAATGGCCCAGGCAGGATTTTATACTGGTGTGCTCAGCCATATATCTGAAACAAGCCCGGATTGGGTGTTTCTGGATTAAAGCTGACCTCGGTCACTGTCAAGGCTGGCTTCATTTCCTGGCTGATAAAAAATGTTTCCATCTAGATATAACTGAATTTATCACCATCAACACGTGGGGTTTCTTTTAAATTGAATGAATGGTAGGATGCTGTTTTTTCCAATACACTGTATGCAGTGGGATAAATGAGAAGCATACAGTATGTGTGTTGTACTGAACGTGTACACCACAAAGGGCTACTTCCCTATGTTTCCAAAAAACAGTCATATGGATAAAATGATATTAGCTGCAATGGAGTCCAGAATGAAGTTTGCCTTTGTAATTGGACAGTATTAGATGGTAATGTTATTCATCCAAGCTGAATTACTAGAAGACTCCAAGCCCCCTGGTGCCCTCTAACATCCACCAAGGACTCTAAATTAATTAGAGCCCTCTGCCTTTTCTTGTTGTGTCTGCAATGCTGTCCCCTATAAAAGGCAAGCTTTATCAGGTTAAGTGCATGTGTGCAGTGTGCATGGCCATGAGTGTGTCTCTGATTCCATGGGATGTCCATCTGTAACTGTACATGTGTTGTGTTTCTGCTTGGGGTACAGTTTGTAGGGCTCAATAATCTCTTCATTACACAGAAACCCCCCTCAGTTGGAGCTCTTTGCCTAATCAAAGGGCCGGGAGCGGATCTGGGGCTCGCTGCTAAAGCAAACATCGGGGACACAATGCAGCGTGCAGGTTCCTCATTCATAAATAAAACATGCCACAAGGCTCTGTGTGTGTATATGTGTGTGTGTGTGTCTCACTCATCAGCAAGACAGAATTCACATGAAAGTGTAACATGAGGAGGATTTGGCCTCCCGGCTGGAACACAGTGTGATATATGAGCTCGGATAGGATAAAGACAAATCAACGATTATCATTAGGGCGAAAGTACAATGGCAGACGTGCAAAATTAAACAAAATACTTAAATAAATAAATAAACTCTGCTAAATATTTTTAGTCATGCTTTGAATTGCTATTTTATGTCCTTAGTTTTGAAGGCTTATATGAGACGTTTTATGGTTGTTTTTCTGAAATGTTATGTTTGAAGTTGCTTTTTTCAGGGTCAAATGCAATGTTAGAAAAAGCACAACAATAACATGCAACATGAAGACAGAAAAGAACAACACTTAAAAAAAAAAGAGTAAACAAAAGCATTTCACACAAAAAAGATATTCACAAAAGAAAAAATTACAAGCCTCTTGCTGTGTTCTTTGCAATGCTGTACAATGTTCTATAAACTTTTATGTTTCCTTTAGTTTTTTTTTTTGTTTGTTTGTTTGTTTTTGTAGTGCTTCTGATTTTGTGGTTGTTATAGTGAATGTTTGTAAAAATTCTCATACTTTCAGATCATGAAATCCAACATAGATTGAGTCAAGTCAGCTGGACTGGGTTTGCTTTTTTGGAGACTTTTGCTTTAATTCAGATGAGCTTCTTCACTTCTGATGGAGAAATTGGGAGNCTGAATCAAGTCAGCTGGACTGGGTTTGCTTTTTGGAGACTTTTGCTTTAATTCTTCACTTCTGATGGAGAAATTGGGAGATTTGACTTAAGCAGCCTGTGAAACCAGTGATGTTTGAGCGTCTACAACTGTATTTGAGTTGTGGCCCACCTTAAATCTTGTAAGAGTGATCGGTCATAGTTTCACTCAAGGCTAAAGTGTGAAAAGGTGTTGTCAGTCTCAGTGTCAATCTTGGGATAGCTGAAAGGATGCCCTGTCTCAGAGTCCTCCCTCTCCTTTACTCTTTACTTTGACATCACTCAAACCGCTTGTCCTCTGTAACCAAGTTTTTTAACTTTACATTTCTCAAAAGTGTGTAGAGCTGTCAGGCCTGATGAGTTGGCGCTCATGTGTTGAGCCATCCATCTGTTGAGAAGTTTTTGGGTTCCTAGGTGCAGGGCTCATTGCAGTCCTACACAGGCTTGTATTTTTGAAAATGTGGAGTCGGTCTGGGCAGCTGCAATCTTTAAGAGCTGCCTTCAGGTGTTTCCTGGGCTTTTGCAGTGGTGGGGATGTCTGTCCAGCTTTCAATGGATGATGGGAATTGAAAAGAAGGTACTGGTTTGTACAATGGTTAGCAAACAGTGACACTGGTGGTGCAAAGATGGTAAAGAAAGTGCAATCCAATGATGCTGCCAGTGTATACCACACCGTTTGCTGCCTCTTGATGTCTGAACACAATGAAAAAATGTAAACATGAGATTGACTTGCAGAAATGAGTCAGAATGGTGTTTTATTCACTAAAAGTCTAGGCGCTGTGTCCCACAAGGCTCCATCAATTCAATTATCATGAAGAGCCACTACATTAGAGCGAACTGCTTCTCTCTCACTCACCCACAGGCACTATAGCAAATAATACACACACCCCCGGAATATGCTAAATCATATGAGTGGCCCATTTATCAATGCCAAGGGAGCTCCTCCACCCCACCCACGCATTCAGATCTGCAGCAGAGAGTCCAATGCGATTTGTGCCTGCCTGTCAGCGTTCGTCACTCCTGTGAATGTGCCGAACGCTTGAGGGGGAGACCCCATCTCGACCCTCGGCCCTGTCCATGGCTGATAAAGCCAATCTACAGAGACAACACCTGAGTCATTCCACCCTCCACCTCCCTCCAGTTCCCCAAATCTCCACGCTGTCACCCATCCTAAAAACAACTGTCAGAAACACAGAGAGTCCCTCAGCGTAGGAGCTCTGCGAGGCCCGAGGCCTTTCTAAGAGCCCTTCAAGTTCTTTCTTTATCTGCTGAATGCACACTACATGACAAGATATCTCCTTTGAAGGTGCTTTTTATCATGCTTTTCAACACTAATAAATAACTGTCATACCTTGGTCTCATTAAAGGGACATTAATCAGTAGCTCTTCCTGTGTGGCTTCTTTGCTTGTCCAACTTTGGGTCAGTTTGCACAGGAAAACCATTAGTCTCTTTGGAGTTCGGCAGGAATCCCGAACATTTCTTGTAAAAATCTGACCCATCTGAGGAGAAGAGCACATTTTAACCTTTAAACCTTTGAAAGTCGGTAAAAAGCTGACTGCCGTGACTTTTGAACTTCAGATAACAACCAAATGTGGTGCCAGCTTCTTTTCAAACTCCATTCTCAAATGAGCCGGGACACTGCTGGACATAAGGAATCTGCTTCCATGCGTGGAAACAGCCATTTTTCATCTTGGCTTCTTCATCTCGTTTTCATTTTTACTTTATATTCACAAAAGCAGTAGCACATTCTTTACACAAAATCCTGCATAGAAATCTGATTTTTTAAATGAGTTACGCAATTAAAGGCAAGATGATGCATAAGCACCTAATTTAATCTTTAACATGAACAATTCACTCAACCATGAATGAATCAAATGCTGCAATCACACCAAGCATCCAGAGAAATAACCATGTGTGGATCTACTGTTGTGTGATATCAGAGAATTCACAAAAAAAACTCAAGACAAAATAAACCAGTTTTTCCTCAAAGCCAGTATGTTTATTTTCACATGTTGTTTAGACAGTCGTTTCCAGTGGTCGTAATCTTAAATGCCCTTTAAATGGGGAGCCCGGCCCCTTCAGCCAGAGCAGGCGGCGCTGCCTTTACGAGCCAGCATGCAGAGTCAGGAAACCCTGCATCCTGCCCCTGATGGACTGAGATTGCACTTCTAAGTGGCATCAAAAGGCAAGTGGGAGACAGAGAGTGGCCCTGCCCTGCACCACACCTCTGCGTCAGGGTGTGAAGAATTCCAGAGGAAACCTACAGCGACAACGTGGCTGTGACAGAGCTGGGTTTGTTGGAATGGGAATGTGCTTTTTCAAACAGCTGAAGGGAAATCCACTGTTTTTCCAAGACTTGCAACAATGCCTCCTGTGTGGCCACATTTGTGGTGAAATACTGCAAGCCTAATTACTGATTGCCCAGCAAATTATTTAAAAGATTTCAAGTGATTTTCCCAAATGATCCATAACGGTGGTGTTACACTGCCAGTAGCCATTGCGTTAAACACCAGGAGAGCTAATTAAAACACACGCTCCTCAGTAAACTGGGCTGTTAATACGGTTTCATTTACACTGACGGCAGCAGAACCCTGCAACGGGAGCCTGAATTTTACGATTGTGTGCTCAAGCGCCTTGCACGATCGTAAAAATGCCACTTGCATTCTTTTCCAGCACAATGAGCTGGTAATAGTGCTGCAGAGTGCGTCCCTGAGGAGCTACTCAGCAGAAATATCCAGCACATGACACCAATGGGTGCTTCTCTGATCACATTACACAGAAGACGGTAATGGATGTAGAGAGGGAAGTTGAAGGCAGGGAACAGAGCGCTAGCAGATACAAAGGAGGGGGTAGCTCCACTTAAGAAGTCTGTGCTGTTTTAATCTGTCTCACTTTGGCATGGGAAGGGTGGGGGTTGGGAGAGAAAGTGGGCATGGAAGTGGGCGTTGAGCTTGTGGGGGTCTTCGCTGGGCACAGGATATGTCTTGTTTGCAGTTTCTACTTCAAACTGGCAGCATTTTGACAATTATCTCCACGATGCAGCAGTCTCTTATTCATTTGTGTCGAGGAGTCGTGCCTGAGCTCTGAAGTCTCCCAGGAATGCCAGAGAGAGTGCAAGGGGAGTCCAACGGGGATAATCCCAATTTCAAATGGAGCTTAGTGATATCCCCCCTCCTCCCTTTCTTACTCGATCCTCCCCCTCCTCACCCTCCTCCTGTCTGGCACAGATAACTCATCCGTCTCTCAACCATGTGCATGCGCAGACAGCCAGTATACCCTCTAAAGTCATAATTAGCATGTCATCCACTCGTGCAAGTCTTCAGTGGAGTCTTGCAGCATGCTGAAGGGGTTTACTTTTCTTGGGCTGTGTTGAGGTCGGGTTAGTGTTACAAGATGAGGTGCTGACACACACACACACAGGTGTCACCTTGAAATAAGGACACAGCTGAGTAGAAAAAACTAATATGTGTTCCCTGAAAGGGAGAACAGAGTAGAACTAGATCTTATTTTCACTGTGTTATGATGCAGAACTAAGCTAAATGACTCTTTATAATCCTGTTACCAAGACAGCAGGGAGTAGTTAATTGAGGACAATACAAAAACAAGCTAACAAGTACATTTTATCCATAATTCCTGCTTTTATTTTATTGGGGACTTCAACATCTGCGATGGTGCAATACATAGCAAAATTTGCTGCCATTCAGTCAATCTATATTTCAAGGAGTTATCACTACAACTCTCAGTGGTCTTGAATATATGTCCAAGGCTTAAACTAATATGCGCAATGTACAGTTGGCCTGGTTATTTCACACTGTGGCATGGTGGGATTGCGCATGCAGCAGTGTCCATGTCTTTACATGTCACATGTGTAGAATAGATTTTTTGTACTTTCTTACCACTTCCTCCAAACTATCCGTTCAAACTTGTTGAATCTTTCCCATCAGTTTCCGCTTCACGCTTTTGTGCATTAACCAAGCTCACTTCAAATGTCCAACCAATAACGCAACTTTTCACAGACGTCACACGGGAAAAAAGTTCTGCTGATCAGCTGATGTTTTGAGAACTTCCATCTGGAACATTCCATCTACAGGTACGTAAGAGGGCATAAATCATCAGCACAGAAGCAAGCTGTAGTCTATTTATAGTTACCCAGCAAAGGAAGCTGGCTTTGGCAACTCTTAGACTGTTAGGTGTAGAAGAATACAGGAAGACAACCAGGAGAAGAATCAGGAGAAACCACACTCTTCCAATGACCCTGAACAGACAATTACAATGATCTCTTAGACTGACGGACCCAAAAGCAAACAGGAAAGACAAGAGAGACAAACTTGTCTTTACATTGTCTTTACTTGCCCTTACTTGTTGAGAAGCCATCCCAGTATGACTTTTCCCTGTGGGCATCAACAGCTGGCACAGGCAGTGCATCAATAAGTGCTTGAGAAAGATAACTAGCAGCAGTTTTTTGTTGCTAACAATTTACGCTAACATTTTAATAAGTTTTCCGCTCTTATGAAAGAATGACAATATTGAAACCAATTGTTAGAGTTTAACTGAGTAACTTCCCAACATACGCATTCTGTTAGTAGCTTTATCAATTCTATGACTTTATCAAATGACTCTTGCAAGGAAGTTGTTCCAGTATCTTTCTGTCATGCCTCATCTACACATGGATAAGGAGAATCACGTCATTCAAGCCAATCTAAAGAACATTATGTGAAAATATATCTTCCACAGTATCATCACAGTGCAGATATGCATGAAGAGATGGGAATGCTTCTGTGGGGAACATGTTGCAGTACTTCATAACACTGTATAACTCTACAAAACATCATAATGAGGAGAATTCAAGTTGGTTAGCTCTGGGGTCAGGTCCAGTTCTTGTGAGCTTGTTACAACACTGTTAGTTCAGATGACTTCACGACTGGATTTATTTTCCTTGTTTAGAGCAAATTGATTGCATTACAGTTGTCAAAGTGAGCTAAATGACCTTTAATGCAAGCATTCCAAACTTCTCCCCATTGAGACCAAAGCTTGTTTTTTGACATGCATGACCGAGAGGACAAAAGTCAGTCCGAGGTCAGAAGGATTGTGACTTACTCTGCTGCTCAGTAAAGGTCAGCGGGAAAACAATGCTCATGTCTGTCTGCACTTATCTCCTTTTAAACCCAGTTAGTCAAGATGAAATTCACAGTTTCAGTGTGCACATTAATGAAATGAAGCTTAAACAAATGCATGTTAAATTTCCTAGAAAACAGAGCGATAGGCATGATGCACAATTACACATACATCATCTCTGGTAATGATGGAAAGAATCTGCTAGCTTAAGTGCCTGTAAGAAAACACCCTGGAACCCTGGACCAGCTTCAGTGTCCAACCCAATGATTTGACCTCCTCAACTGAGGGGAGAGGAGTGGAAAAAAAAAAGCATTTCACTCCGGGAATCAATAGAGAATCCCACAAAGCAGTGGGAAAATCTTGGGATTTTATCATCCCGTGTGTGCTGTTGCTGTAGGCCGGCTGCCATAAAGGGAATAAGGGACTTCACCTGCGCCTGTGCTTAGAGCATCAGCTCAGAGGCTGCAATCAGCTGAGCTCTAGTTCGTCACGGGTTTTAACTTTGCACTTGCTGACCTGCCTCTGCTCTGACAAAAATGTGGAAACAGAGGAAGATAAGCACCTATCTTCACCTCCTGAGCCCCATTGTCTGCTTTTACAAGTTTTCTTTGAAAGAGGTGAAAGCACAGCATCAGCACTTTTACTCTCAGATTAGGATCAAACAGAGGCATTGAGCAGATTGAGTTCCCTCTCCAGCTTTGTAATCCTACAAAACCTGACCAAACGAGCTGTTTTCCTGTGGAAAAGCTAGACTTTATACTAGCAACGCCTAACACAGGCACTATATATTTAAATATAAACATCTTATGTCTTCAATCAAATCAAACGTTTCAAGATATTTAATAGATCGAAAGTAATATTTAATTCCTTCCAATTTGCCTCCTACAAGAACGTGTCTCCTTCACAACATACAGAGTTTGAGAGTGTGTGTGCATGAATCTTAAGGGGTTTTCTTTTTGGCTTTGCAGATGAGGCTTTAAAGAAGAAACTCTACTTTACCATTGTTCCTTCGCTCTTACTCAGTGCGACTTCCCTCTGCAGACGAGCCACAGCCAGCTTTTCCCTAAACAAACAAACATACGGGTGAGTCAGTGTGTGATCACTCTGTAGCTCTTGAGAAATGAATCACTGTAGGCAGCAAATTAGCAAGAAATATGAGAAATATCATACACAAACCAAGTTTTTAACTAATTTCTTCTCTATACAAAAGTTTGTATCAGCTCTCTTTATTAGAAAGACACCTTTTATTTCCATTTTTCACTGTTTTCTGATGAGTAGGAACCACACAAGCCTGCCAGTGAATCAACAGACACACATACAGAGGAGATGAGGTTGCCCAGTAAACTCACAAAACAGAGCTCCCAGTCCTGTCCAGACAAAAATAGCTCAGAGGAAACAAAAAGCAGGGCATCCTCGCACCAGACTTTACACACATTCATAACAACCCCCCCTTACACAAAAATACTCACACATGAACAAGGAGGAACAAAGAAATGGACTGTGCACGTCCAATCCGTTTCCCACGTGAGGGCATTCCAGACTTTAATGGGATAAATCTTGGCACACTAACACGGATAATAAAGAGCCTTGTTTTAGAGCCCCTCCAGAGGGATCACAACAACACAAACGTTGCTCCAAGACAAGCTTGTCATTCTGGAAGTGCTTTTATCCACAGTTCTGGGAAAACAACAACTGGTTTATGGATGAAAACACCTCCTCTGGCGCTGTAGCGTGTGCAGGAGACAGAAGGTTTGGCATTTTTTATGCCAAATACTGTAAATATGCTGTGGTACATAAATATATTTCTACAGCAAAGAAACTTCATTAACAAAAGAACCGCATGACCTGAAATCCACCAGTTATCATGCATGGATACAGAATTTTTTCACTCAAAAAATTATTTAAAACGGTAGCACGCAGGGATTTTTTTCTTTTCTTTGTTTACAAGGATATACAAAGATGCCAATTTATAGTAAAGTAAGATAATAAAATTGAAAAAAAAATGACTGGATTTCCTACTTTCAGACGTTTCTGAAATGAATCATGCATTATATCAGAAGTCAGAAGTGTGGAGGTAAATTTCTGCCAGTTAATGGTCCTGACTTGTCACAAGAATCCCACCTACACCTAATATGGGACCTAATAAAGCTCTTTAATCATCAGACAGCCACAAGTAATCACCTGCACATTGTTCACATTTCTTCAGAAAAGCAGACACCCAAACCCCCGTCTCTGACATCCCCAACCCCAAAAATAGCTCATGACTAATGTCTCCATCCCTCCTCTGACAAGGAGACGTCATTGTTTCTGAGCAGCTTACCTGTTGGGAACCCCCCCCCCCACACACACACAGTGATTTTGAGACAGCTGGGGATGCATGTCTGACGGATGAGTCGAGTGTCTGGACTGAAAAACTGTGCCGCAGACTAAGACTCTTGTTGCTGCTGCTTTTTGATGGGGCACCAGACTGAATTAAGCAAACCCGATTGTGAAACACCACACTGCAGTGGTGGCGAATCCGGGAGGAAGTAGAGCAAAGTACCATGTCAATGACACAAGGGGGTGTATGTTTGCGGTGTGAAAGCATTTGAGAAGTTTGAGTATTCAGATTCATACAAATCCGCTAGGTGTGTGAAACAGTTCGTAAATGCACAAAGCTGTGTGTGTTGAAGTGTCTGAAAGCTCGCTCCAACACCTGAGACTGACTCACACACTCCTGTTCAAGTTACACAATGTGTCTCTTTTTATTACAGCATACTGTACACAGCATTACACTACCTTGAGAAGGAGGAGGGAGGTGGGGGGTCTGGAACTTCTCACAGCAGATATTGTTTTGTTAAATAGGACTGCGCCTGGCATTCTTCCAGTCTGTGTTATGGCTGAGCGTCAGCCCTGTAAGGGGTTAAGTTTCAGGCCACTTATGAACAGGCATGTTCCAGGAGCAACGGAGCATGAGCCAACTGCGCCCCAAGAAAATCATCGCCAAATATAGAGCAATTTGACATTCTGTGTAAAACATAATTATAGTAATTGGCACCAGAAGTAGTCAAAACAGTAATCTGCTGCAAAAACGCTCACTGCTGACATCCTATAGTTGATGGTGACGAATGATCTTCAAGCATGTGAAGCTCTAATCTGCTGTTTTCCACACGTGTTTAAGCGTGAAACGGATTTCAGTCTAAATTTGCCGTATGGATTTCAATCTCAATCTGTGTTTGACTCTTTTTTTTTTATTTTTTTGCCAATCACTTACTTTGTAAACTTTCCCCAGCTGTGTAAACTGACTGCAAAATAGTCAGATGGAGCAGCTTGAAGGCTGTTATGTCAAGAGGTTTATCTCAAGCCATCTCTGATGTAGAAGGCTGCTAGCGTGGTGTATATTAAATGTGATGTTTTCATTTTGAAAAAAAAAAAACACACATTCTCATTAATGTCATCCAGAAGGGTCGGAGCACAGGCACAGACTCACTAAATGCCTCATTTTAAAGGATAATTCTAGTTTATTATAATGTGGGTCTTATTTGTGTTGGTATGGACATTGAATTAAATGGCTGAGATGCATTAGCAAACAAAGTGTATCTAAATGGTAAAGAAACTGTCAGGTGCACAGAAAGTGCAACAGGTGACTTATTTTTCTGAATAAATGTGGCTAATCTGTTTCTTTATCTGTTTGAATGTGATGCTTTCTCAATGTCTACAACAGGAAATCTTTGGAAAAAATGAGCATGCATGCTCTATATGTTTTACACCCCATGACCCGTGCATCTGAGCATGTGATAAAAGCCTGAAGCTGACAGTTGACTAATGAATATATTCATCCTTCTCAGTTCTTCTACCTCTGTGAGTCCACATTAGAAATTATAACTGAAGAAATTCCAGCAGCTAATCGTGAGCAGCCTGGACGTGGACCTCCAGCGGCTCTCAGTGACCTGGAATCACCTGATGGCACAGGAGGCCTCACCGGAGAAGGGAATCCCACCAAGCTTCACTGGAGCAGGCCAATGCATCTGACAAGCCCTGCTGCAAATGCAACAACTGTCAAGTTTACTGTTACGTTGCAGCAGCAGGCACATGTAGAGAGAACATCTGTTGTAAGGTGAAAATCCGGTCAAGACAATGGTGTTTAAGCCAACCGTTACTGCACAAAGGGAAACATGCTTACAAGGCTTACACTCACATCATGATCCTGTTACATTCCACTATGTTGGACATTGAGGAGACTGGTGCAGCTACGTGCATATCAAAAGCAGGTGTATTTTTGTCATGGAAGTGTCCTTACTGTTCAATATTTCTCTGTCAAGTTCTGTCTGGGCAGTGATACAACTGATGGTAGTTTGGTAGAAAGGAAATAGTCTAAACATAAAACTAAAGCTTCTTGAATAACAGGGCTGACAGTGCCTGCAGTAAGAAAACATCCCTTTCTTTGAGATAAGACACACAACACCTGCCTAGTTGAATTCACAGCAGATCAGCCTTGCTTCCTGCTCATTTATCCCTGCCTAGACACTGTGTAAACCCTCCTCACACCTTTTCCCGCAGCCCACGTCAAGGCAGCGTTCTAGCCATTTGCTTCGCAGCATGCAAAGACACGATCTGTCAGGGTGGAGGGAGGATCAATCACAGTGAGAGCATTTACCAACTTGAGCCAACACGCCAGACCTTTGAACCGCTTTGTGGGAGGCAGACGTTTAGCCGTGTTTTCATCACAGTTATCACAGGTTTTCCATACAGGTGCTTTAATCCATTGTACATTGTTTTCTGTTAAGCGCATAATGAAAGAGAGAGAAAAAAAAGTGCTGTCTCGTGTTTTTGGTTTCCTCTGTGCACCATCTTATTATCAAGTGCGGTTAATTTCCCTTCTGCTCACATATATGTTAACAGATTAAACACTACTTTCTGCTTCAGCCTTTTCACTGCAGGATTTACTCATACAAGCTTGAACACACACTTGCTGATGTAAAAAAGCTGCACAAACATAAACCATCTTTGCAGCATTGTTATGGACGCTTATGTAAAGCTAAATGTTTCAGTCGTTCTGAGCCACAACTGTGCACAGAATGGCCGGAAAGGATGAATAAATATTTGGATGAAAGCAGAGCTGCCATGCATTTATGTATTAGCGTCTGCACTCCTGCTGGGTTAAGAGCACTGACATGCACGCAATCCCCATGGCTCACATTGGGCATCATGTTTAGAGGCTACACTTTGTCTCTGGACTGGACTGGTCATTCCTATCCTTAATCCTCCTGCATCTGTGTTATGTAACCCTCTGCAGCCGTTTAAAATTTCGCCCCAGCCCTCAGTGTGGGACAATGAGCTTATGGATGCCCGAGCATCCAACCCTAGCTTACAGGAAAAACTAAGTTACAGCTGCCATGAGGGTCAAAGCCAGAATGAGCTGAAAATGAGTTTGTCATCCTGTGGAAAAATGAAAGGCAACTAAATCACATGTGATGGGTGGGGCTTTTACATCTGTAAGCGTTCAATTTGCTCCAGCACATTAGGCGAGTCCAATTAATCACCAAGAAGCGCCACTGTGGGTGCCGGCAGCGGCTTGACCTCCCGACTCACGCGCAGCTGGTTCTTGACCCTCCATCTCTAGCCACAGACCCCGTCTGCAGTGGAAGGTTAGCTGCAAAACAGGAGCCACATGTCAGCACCTCAACCCACCCAGCCCCGCACAATGAGCCTTACCTCACCACGGCAGAGCATCAATTATTAACGAGGTGAAATGTGATGAGGTTCTGCTGAAAGCACACAAAGGGCATGTTGCTTCTCAGGCTGCCATGTGGAGAAATAATGTTTTTACCCTTTTTTGTTGTCATGCTTTGAAGGAGCATAACTTTTTTTTTTGTTTTGTTTTTGTAGAAAACTATCATGCATGTCTGATCACATTTATATGCACATAAATTGCATATAAAAAAAGGCTGTTTTCCTGTATTTATGCCTGACAAACACCCAAAAAATCTGGGTCATCTTAACAGTCATACATAACTTTTCTCTTAATCACTCTTGATTTAAGGAGTTGTGTTTGGACATGTGGGCACCACAATGCAGTTATACAAGCTGAGATCATTGCGATTAGGAAGATTTATCCAAAGTCAACAACATGTTGAGAGTTTTGAATTGTTTATGCGATCCCTCCATGATAACAGCTTGCTCTTCATAAATGCGGCGCCGGATGGCTTCATTGCAATATGTAAGGGCGACACATTTTTGTTGTGGTTTTTCAATATGTGTAGTGACAGAAGCTCAAAAATTGATGGATGCAATAACAGATCCATGTGAAATTCGATCATCTCTCAAGGCAGCAGTTAAAATGCATCATTTGGTGGGTCACAGTCAGAACAGATGCAGCTCCAAAATTTCTGAAAGAGCAAAAATCAAACACGAGAAGTCCTCTGAGGCGACTCATGAGCTCACAAGAATGCACTCGCCAAGCGTGGTTTACCCCTGCCTGACTGTCTGTCTCCCTAAATGTTTTCTTACTCTCCGAGAAGGGCTTGACCTCAATTGTTTCCACGCCACAGACGCATTCCTGTCCAGCCGAAACGAAACTTTGCGGATGAGCAGATGTGCTTTAAAAATGGCCGCAACACCCGCCCCCTCCTGACTGTCCGCCAACAGGCTGGTCTACTTGCCAGACAAGATCACACGAAAGAGGGGTGCTTTTAAACACACGGATGAGGACACATGTACAAACACAATGAAGATATACAGAAACATGCACAAGCACGGTCACACAACTTTGAATCTTTTATGCCTGTAAAAGAGAGATGTCTCTGAGCTGAAATGCTGCACTGGTCCTGGAACTTAAACACAGATGTGAAAAGAAACGATAATTTGATGGTGATAAAAAGCTGTTACGACCCTCATCCCAACAAAAGAGAGACAAGGAAACACTTGAACTACTCTCAGCCGCAGACACATAACACTCCAGCAGCATTTGTCACTGTCACACACGATGACACATAATTGAGTTTAAGTAAAACACCCTTCGTTCTGGGCTACAATTACCACATTGATTTAAGACTTTACCTGCGTCTCCAGTGTTGCAATCGGAAGAAACAAAAAAACCTGTCAGCATTCTTCTGCCAACACGCAGTAGAGGTTCACGTCTCTGCAGATTGGTGTAGAAATGCAGCTGTACGCCCAAAGCAAAGTAACTCATGAGATGTGACAGTGAGCCACGTCTGAAGGCAAAAATGTCTGAACCTGGGGCAAGCCGCTGCGCTTAAAGGAAGCAACTTGATTAAATGAATTCTACAAGTGGGAATGCCTCAATTCACTACCTTTCATGGCGTTGTGGTCTGCGTTAGAAATTACAAAAATGTAGAAGAGTACATTTTCATTTAAAGGGTGATGAAAGGAAGGATGTTGGCTTTAAACAATAAAACTCACTTAGTAGATCTCAATTGACACATGAAATTTTTCAGATATTTTGTCCAGCTGTTTTAGACCATATATGGATGAGATGCTGGGGTTGGAGGGCAATGCTTGTAGCCTAAATGAACAAAAATGCCTCTCTTTCAGTTCTGATGTGTATCTAATTATGGTGCCATTTTGAAAATGGCCACCAGTACACTGATCATAAGAAGTGAATTAGGCTAATGACACAATAATGACCTGTGGGAAACATTTATTGACTTAGTGTTTCATGAGATAACAGGAGCCTGTGATGTTTCAGAGTATGTGCCCAATCAGTGGTTATACACTTCAAGGCCCATCTGTTTGAAATTTGATTGATCAGATTTTAGATTTCCATCTGCCCATTTTCAAACACTTATCTGAGACCAATCTTTAGCCAGATTTTCCCAGGTCCCCGTCATCTCCCAAAGCTGGTGTTGTTTGATCAGCTTTAAACGAACCCGGGGCCGCTTCTATGGATAGTACGGTTAGTTTGGAGCACTGTAAATACTCATAAAAATGCTGGTGGGGATCAAGGAGGCGAGCTCTGGTCCACTTGCAAGTGAACCCTGGTGCGATTATGTTTGGAGTGTGAAGGTAAACAGACCATCCAGTGAATCAAAACGAGGATGTGACGTTGCACAACATGGTGCATATCTCGCTGCCTCTCCTGCTGCTCATACTAGACCGATCCTTATGAAAACCACATTAGGTTTGAACATCAAAGTAAAAACAAAAACCCCAAGACTGCATAAACTGTTGCCCCATTGTTAACTTTTGGAGAACAAGCAGTTTTTGGACAAATCAATGACCTGGATTCTCTTTTTTCTTNGGTTGCCCTTTTGGAGAACAAGCAGTTTTTGGCCAATCAATGACCTGGATTCTCTTTTTTCTTCTTTCAGGGAATACCACCCTTGGCAAGCAGTTGTACAGTAGCTGCATGATGGACATGTGGTTTGGTGCACTTTAGTAATGCACAGTGTGAAAGCAAAACTCCTGGGAGGTGCTAGGTCTTTCAGTACCAAACTGAATCCCCTGGACTATTCTCAGTGTCCTACTTATGGGCCTCCTTTGAGACATGTCCAAAACACCTCCACTGGCCAGAAGCCCGAACCACCTCAAATGACTCTTCTCCATTCAGAGGACTGGCAACTGTACTTTGAGACCTTTCTGGATTTCTGGGTGAGGCCAGCCACCCTTTGGAGGAAATTCATTTCAGTTATTTTATTTGTACCCCCGTATGAACCAAACCCCAAAATAAAGTTCCAACATTATGCTGACATTATGACTTAATGCTTGGATTAATCTGCAGAAATCAAGTTGAAATTGTGTTTCTACTCAGACCTGAGTAAAAGTTAAAATTTTGTTACATGAAACAGATTAAGAGTCAAACAAATGGACAAATTACTGCCTCAGGTCCTCAAAAATCTGCATCAGCTAAATCCTGCATCAGTGACAAAACAGCTGCAACAGCTCTCACTTGTCAACAGTTCAGCAGCCTCCACGTGTTCAGCAGCAAAGCGGCACCTACGTACTATGTATGAGTCACATGTTCTTCCAATTGTTTTGCATTTGACCACCTGGCTGGCCAGTATTAGAGTAACTGGGAAACAGGGACCCATATTTACTACTGTAGCATATTGCTGGAAGGTTCTGCTGACTCATGCAGACTCTGCAAATGCTATGGTCTTTTCAAGCAGCCGTTTTTAGAGAAGGGGCAAACAGTAGCTCTTTACAGAGGCAGACAAACGACCGCTTCATGGGAAATACAGACAAAGGTATGGTAAACAGAAGCACTAGAGCCAAAGGGCTACAATTTCTACTATTACCCACTCCTGTGTGTATGTATTCATATCTGCTCTGCAATGCTCCTGCAGACAGCTCCTTCTTAGGGATTAATTATCTAAGTTGCATCATCTCATTTATTTAGAATGATTTGAGAGACACGCAGATTCCAGTAATCCTGTCTTCTGTGGTCTTTTAGATGAGTTCTGGATCACTGGTGTGCTGGGAGTTGAGCAGTTAACAGTTTCTGCCCTCGTAATTTATTCTCAGGAAAGACTGACACCAAAAGGCAAAAAAGAGCTCAAACACAACAAGGTAGGTGTTTGGAAAAGAGTTTTACAGCTTCAAGGTGAGCTTCTCCAGCAGACCTCTATCCATTTCCTTTCCAGCTGCACTAACACTCCCAGCCACTGGATGTGATCCTGCGTGTTTCTCTAACTATTATCCGAAAATTTATGGCAAAGACATAGGGAGGTGAGGCTTGTTGACATTGCCCGCCCTATACAACCTCAAATCTGACACTGACCCCCTTTTCGACCTCATAAATGGCTCGCTCTGTTAAAAAAAAAAATAGTCTCACAAGGCAGAGGGGTTCTTTGATCCAAAAACTTCCCTGCAAATGGTAAAGTGTGTCAGTTGGTAGACTATGTGTAGTAAACAAGGGCAACACCATATTATCCTGTAAAGTTTTGGCATGCAGGGCTATGACCCAAAAACCAAATCCAATTTGGGGATTATTTTTTTTCCAAGAGCTGAAACACCATGAGACATATCAATAAAAGCTTTTATGAAGGGAAAACAAAAGTTTATGTCTGCAAGCCAAGATGGTCAAAGCCTTGTTGTAAAAATAAGGGAATATTATGTGCCTGTTCTGACTGGAAAACAGGCAGTTTAAAGTGCAGCGAGCCCACGAGTCGCACCTTAGTGAACTCACATGGAGCGGGTTCATCTAGTTAGAAACCACAAAAACGCTCCAACTCTAATGACATCATTTAACAGTCAGGAGGGTGTCTGGGCAAAGCTTTGTCTCCAGGCAAAGCAGTCAGTGCATGCAGTAAGCCATTGATAGCAAGCTAATAAAAGGATTTTATTGGTTATAAATTGTGTTGGATCATTAAACTTTATATCTTTCCTATGTGACATTACTCTGAATTCAGCCAGCAGGAAACACTGAGAAAAGTCACCTGATAGTCCAATTTTTTCTTCTTTTCCACCTTGTTAACAGTTGGTAAGACACAAAACATGAGACTTGATCTGGACTACAACATCTTCAGACTGTTAGTAAAAAATATATACATATATATCAAGAGTTCTTTTTCAAGCTTTATCTTCAGATGCTGTATTTGCAAAAACAGGCCCACGCAAATCTGCAGAATTCAGGCTGATTCTCGAGTTCCCATGTGCAGTTGTTGGGAAAAGAAAATGTAGAGCAGGCTGAGGAGAGTAACACATTCAAAGCAACTTTAATTGAGCTTGATGGCCTGCAGTTACACAAGCAGAGCTTCTCAACAAGGCTGATAATGTGCCTCACACATACACATCATTATGCTAGCTTACAGCTCCGCAGTGCTGATGAAGGCTGCAGAGACAGAGGGAATTATATGGGAAAGTTGTCTGGAAGGAGTTCCCCCCCTCCCACTTCCAAAATGAAAGTCTTCTGGCTGTCAATGAAGGGGAAATGCTCCCATGCTGAGGCCCACTGGGCCAGCCATTGAACAAGGGAACATTCCTCAGTAATTCTGTTTGACCTGAACTGAATATGCTAGCTGAGGGTCACCAGATACAGAGCACCGCATAGAGGGAGGGGACAGAATGGGAAGAGGAAAAGTTGGGAAAATCGGATGTGGAGGAGTGAGAAGCAAAGTGACGGACAAGAGTTAGAGGGGTGGAAGAGAATACAATAGCACACATGATGTGCAGGAGAAGCTGTAATTTGGGTTCTCCTCCAAGCAAATGTTTTGGATGACAATCAACACGTGAGTTATGCCAGCTCACGCAGCAGCCAATGCTGCTGAACACTTCCCAGCCATTCTCAATATTGGTCATCAAACACTGATGACTAAACACTGAACAATTATTTAAATTGTTCACTAAGGACTCATTAAGGACTCGTCCAACAGATTCTCTCAAAGCAGTCTTGACAGTATGATGCAATGATTGTGTTTGGTGACCCTAAAGTTCAAATCAACTAAATGAGACAACAGAAAACAAAACATAAAAGAATTTGACTTTTACAGAAAATATAGGGGTCAAAATATATATTTCTTGCTTATTATTAAACAATATTAAATCTATTGCAACAGGCAGCTTTCATTTCCTGTTTCTGGTATGTACCACTGAAAGTCCAGGCCCAGTTAAAAACATAACAATAAGACCAGTCAGATTGGGAGATTCACAAATCATAAAGGGTTTCAAATGAGTCCATACTGTCTATGTGATAATCTCATCCAGATTTGACCAACATAAGTAATGGATCTTTTCTATCTTTTCGCTTAAAATCCAAACAGACAAAATTCTAACTTTAGCATCATGCCAATATATAGTGCACAGTGATGAAAACATCTCAAGAAAAGTTGCAAATGTTCTTAGTTTAAGGGAACCGCAGAAGAAACAGGAAGTGTGCAAGCAGCTTGGGTTCTGTCCAATTAAAAACAATGACTGTACCTTTTTAGTAAAGATGAAATGGCCCATTTATACAATGTTTCATCATTCAGAGAGGTTACAATAGACGTCTGCTGACTTCCACCCAGACATGCAGCAAACATCTCAGTCTTGTGACTTTTCAGCCTAACTGCAGCACACATGATGTTGTAATGGAGCATGCTGTTCATACAAAAGCAAAGCAGTAGGGAGAAAATAATACCGTGGAAACAGAGTTGCACTGCAACATGGTTGGTTTGGAGAGAATTACAGTTTTAATTCTATAAAATCAAATCCCTCCACTTGGCAATCCTCTTACCCAGTAATCCCCAGGTAGGTTTCGAACGGCAGCAGGCTCAAACTGCCCCGCGCTCCAACACATCTGCCCTAGTGACCGGATGATATCACGGCCCTACTGCTCTGCTCTATAAAAAGGCTTTAACTGGACACTGTCTGAGCAGAAACTGTACCAAACAGCTAACCTGTAGCCTTGGATTGCTTCTGTTGCATGAGTCACAAGGTCTCAAATGTAGATTGCTGATGCTCAGATGGATTACAAACTTCTACGTATCTAAGAGCAGAATCTGGAGGAAGTTGAAGGTATTTTGTGTGGTTTTAAAGCAAAGTAACTGAATGCCTTGTGATACACCACACAAATTTCAACATTTTAGGTTAAAGATTACCATGAAATAATTAAATATCCCAAAATGAAAACCTGCATTAGGCAAGCTTCCATTACCTGGTTTGGAGCCAATAAATTAGGTCATAAGGTAAAAGGTTGGGGGTGTTACACATGACTGTAATAACGAGAATACAAGGTTTAAATGTTGTTAATGGAGGGAACCAACAAAACCAGCTTCTTTGGCCACATAAGAAAGGAAAATGTCAAGTTATTCATGATTTTTATCAGCTGCGTGTGTTGTAATCAATTTCATGTCTGTTAATACAGCCCATGGTTCTTTCTTTTCTAGAATGACTCAAACGACCAGTCAAACAAATTACATATCTGCTCCTTTAGAAGTTAGACCAAAACCTATCCAACCCACATCAGGCAATTTCATCAATGGATGGCAAACTTTTTTTTCACTAAATTTAATCAAGAGTCTAAAAAAATTCATGGAATATTCTTATTCTTAATAGTCTTTATATTCTTAATAGTCTTATTCACACATTCATTAGGGAAGTAAATCTGAAGCACCACTTTTAAAAAGCCCGCAAAAGAAATACAAGCATTAGAAATGTGTCTACTTACATGTTTAAAGTAAGAAAGTAAGCTTTGTGGCGCCACCAGATGGTGGCAGTATAGACTACATTACTAGTGGTTGCATTTCAGTAGAAGAAGTAGTTGTAAAAGTTGCTAATAAAAAAAAAAAACAAGAAACAAACAAAGACATGATGGTAATCCACAAAAGAAAAACAGAGTTCTTCTTCAAGAATTACTATAATCTCTGGGAATGTTTGGGATCTTATCTAAAATCTGAAGAGATGAGATTATTATTTTCATAGCTGGTGAGTTTCAACATGTCTTCATTTTTTGCAGGTGAGATACAAATCGGCAAGTTTATTGCATTCCTTGTAGGCCCTCCCCATTTTTACCATTCCTTATTCATATCTTCTAAAAGATCAGTGCAATACTGTCTACTGTTTGGTTAAGTTTAGGAAACAAAAGTACTTGGTTATGGTTTAGGGAAACTCATAGTTACAGCCTAAAATACCCTTTTTTGTTGGGATTTGTCTAGGCATATATATCTATAACTGAAACATTAAGATGACATAAAAACCTGGTTTCTACAAAATGTGAAAACCAGGACCCCAGTAGGCAGATTTGTTGTACTTCACATGGTTTACTTGGCATTTTTACTTATAAAGTATCCACTACATGGCAGTCACTATATTTAGCTCTTGTGATGGGAAGCGCCAGTTCCCAGGGTTAAAAAAAAAAAATACTATCGTTACAAAAAGAGACAGAATGGCATTTCTCTCTGGTGTGTTGACAACACCAGTTAGAGTCATGATACCTCCCATACTCTCCCATGCTCTCATTTCTAAAACTCCCTTGCAGTTCTGTTTTTAGCGTTAACAAAACCAGCCAAAAATATCAAGCCTGTGTCCTTAATTTTATATTTGGCATCGTGTGCAGTGCTAGTTGTATACCTCCTATCTTCTGTTAGTCCGGGGTAAATACAGCTGACTATGAGGGGAGACCTCTGAACTGTGGTGACTTTGACATATGGGCAGCAACACTGAAGCCCTTTACAACACAGTAGTAAGAAGCTGAACCAAAACAGAGACACCACATCCCCATAATCCATATTCCCCACCATTTGACAGTATCCACACCCAGCCCAACACCAGTCATTTTAGTTTGGGATTAGGGGGACGGATTGAAAATTTTAATCTGCCTTGGAGAGAGAGGGAACGGGAAAGAAAAGGAGCAGATGGAAGAGAAATATGCATCCTTACAGATAAAAATCCTCTGCAGCAATCAGCTGATTTGCTTTAAAAATTTGTTTGCATTCAGTTATCATTCAGAAACAAAGTAGTTTTGCCCAGCCACAAGCTGTTGCCACTAGCAACAGGACACGCGAATCCCCTTTTTAAATGGCTAATAGATCTCATCCTCTGCACGTGTGCAAAATGCAGTTATGTGAAACATTTCCCTTCCCTGCAGACTAAAAATATTAAACATGCACAGCAACAACAACAAAAAAAAGAAAGTATTTTTCTCTCTCCATGCAAAGTGATGACAGTCTGCTTCTTACCCTGATGGAGATGCAGCATCCTGGTGCATTCAGAGGACACGCATGGTAATCCACCAGCACGCTTTCCTCCTGCTCTGTAGCTGCTACCCAGTGATCTCGCAGATGATAAAGTTTACATCCACAACGCAGCACTGCCGGGCTCTGCTGCCTCTCCTCTCCTTTTCTCTCTTCTCTAACGTTGTTTCTGTCCTTTGCCCTGATTGTCTCTCTCGATCTGGCAACATCGACTCTCCCGACACTGCTTTCCTCTCCGCTCCTCTTCCCTCACACTACATACACACTCCTTCTGCGCTCTCTCACTAACACACACGCTCGGAGGCTTCTCTTTGCTGCGTTTGTGCGCCGTCCCCCCAACCACCACCCGCCCATCCAGCCTCCTGGCTTTATCTTTCCTCAGAATTTTTCTCTCTCCTCACTCTGCCTCTGCTTCTATCTCATTCTCTCTCATTCTGTCTCTGCCTCTGAGCGTCTCTGACTGCGTCCCTCCTCCTCGGGCTTACAGGACGTTTAACATGTGTTCTGGGAGACGGCTGCTGCTCCTCTGAAGGTGGCTTTTTTCCTCAGGGGAGGAGAAGCGAGGTTGGGGTGGGGGTTTTCATAGAGAAGGTGGAGTTTTTTTTGGGGTGGGGGGAGTGAC
>CM047998.1:11284698-11295523 GCA_026261665.1 Melanotaenia duboulayi
GAAAATAAGGGATTTCTTACTAAAATTTCATCAAATAAAATGAGGTGTACATAAATCTATGCCATCATAAACGGATATGGATATAAAGTCTCTGACTAGTCATTTGTAATGGTAGTCCAGTGACGCTGAATATTTACCTTGATGCTGTTGTTTGGAGATTACAAAATTATATACATGTGATTATATTTACGTTGTTATGTCGTTTCTTAAGATATACCACCTATTGTAAATAGTCACAGTTTTGTTTTCTCAAGATCACCATATGATAAAGGTAACTTGTAATTCTTTTGTTAACACATAATTTATTGTTTATTTTAACACCGTGAAAGAATACACTTTTGCTTCCTTTCCCGAACTCTGAAAAACGAAAGACATCTGTTCCTTTTTGTACTGATTATAAATAAATGACAACTGTGAAATCTACCCAAAGAGATCCAATACAACTGTTTTACTATTAATTCTGCTTTTGCTGTACAAATCTTCCATTTCTTTCTAATTGTATTATTTAAATCAACCCCATGAATCTGCTGGCTCTGGGCTACATATTAAATAAAATTAAGTGAAAATTAAATTAATTAATTAATTAATGTTTTTTTTTTGTTTTTTGTTTTTTCTTCAATGTGAAAATAGATGCCATGACTCACTTAATAATTTGCCTGGAGCTATATTTGGACTGACTCTGACCTCGCCATGAACTGCCTCTGAGGCCTGACTAGACTTAAAGTACGTCTGTTATCGCTGCATGGGCTTTTTTTAACCTGTGGCCTTGACAGCAAAGTCTCAACAGGCCAGATGTTCAGGCACACAAGCTGCTGTTCTAAATACAGTAAGTGCAGTTGTTTTGTCTCCTCCTGTGGTGCCATACTCCCACTGCTGCTTCTGAAGCACTTGTAGCACATCTGAGACTGCCACTCAAAAAGCAGTTATCACCAGCAGCTCGACCCGATGCCAGAAGAACAAGGCGAAGGCCCGCGTTTCCTGCGGAGTCAAGAGCACTTTTAGTGACCATTAGGCGAATTCACCGAAGCTGGCCAACAGATTGATGCCTCACAGCATGGTGTGGAATTTTCCAATTTCTGTCCATAGATTTTAAAAAATGACCAGAAAATAACGTTAACTCATATTCCGTCCATCATTTCTTGTCGCTAATATGATTAATTTAGACATAATCAGCATGACAAATCACCCATGTTAGGAGCTAACAACGGTGCCCCAAACCCATCTGTTAGTCTTGAAGTGCCAAAATGCCAATTGAATTAACTAAGTTTCCAAAGTTATAGTCACTTCTGGCTTCCACATAAATAGCTGAAGCCAAATGGTTGCAACCGTGGTGCTCTCATAATTCGTGCTCTGTGGGTGAGTTGAAGGAAAGTAGTCACTTCTGGCTCCAACATTAATTGTCAAAGCCAAATGGTTGCAACCGTGGTCTCTCACAATTGGTCCCCTGAGAGTGGGTTGAAGGAAAGAAGCTGGAAGTTGTTCTGCAGTAAAATATAACGCATGTTCATAAGAAACAAAGTCCGAAAATTACAAAGCACAAACACCCAAGGTACCAACACCTATCAAGTGAAATGTGGGATCTTTTATTTGAGAAGCTACAAAAATCTGAAAGACCATTAGTGGCGCAATCCCATGATGACTTGGACCGCTTAACAAAAGTCAACCTATATCGTGAAAGCCCAACGTCAGGGGAAATATTTACAGACCACATCAAAGAGAAGAAAAGGTACCTTAGTCTGTGTTGTCATCACGCAGACCTCTCCTAATGAGAGGGCACGGAAATAATCCTCAGTGCACATGAAGGAATGCAGGGAATGCTGCGTGCTTGTTGTCATGTGAAATGGGAAGCCATTTAAAGAGGAGATTTAAAGCATGACTCATGTATGTAATGCTGCATGTTATGTCTTCAGCTTGGCATTATAACTGACGGTTTTACGGCATGAGTGAAAGCTGCACCGTTCCCATGAGGCCCAGGTACTCACATGTAGACTAAAAAGAACTGAATTCAGTGACCTGAGACTTTATCTACAGCGTATTTCTCTGGACCAGTGGTCTCACGACCGCAGTGCAGTCCAGCAATTCTTTACAAGTGAGCTAAAAGTTATGAACTAAAGATGTAATAACATCCGTTGCTAAATTATAAAAAAAAAAAAAAGGCTTTTAGAAAAATTTGCATTAGTAATTAACTTCACTGGATAACAAAGAGATGTTCCATTCCTCCAAAAAGTATTTTTTGGGGGGGGATTTTTGTGTCCTCTTGGCCACTAAATATTAGATTAAAGATGGTTTTAGTATTTGATTGAATCCAGCTCTGGACACAGTTTAGACGTTTACTGCTATGATGAGAGCAGCGGCTAAGCTCGCGTTAATCTGATGGGTAATATGTTTGCTGATGTTCCTTGTTCATGACCGCAGGTTCTCTGTAATGTTTATCCAGCCATGTTTACTCATGTGTGTGTGTGTTTGATAAGGAGGGGAGCTGAGTGGAGAGCCTCCCTGCCTGGTGTCATGGTTCAAGTCCCACATCGAAGTCCCCCCAACTGATGCTACGCCTTTATGAAATTTTTAAAATAAGCACCACCACCCCCCCTCATTTCTTTAAAGCAACAAAGCTGAGAAGCATTTTTAATTAAAACCAAAATTTATGGCAGGCAAAGCTAAACAAACATAGAGAATCATAAAACATCACATGTATTATTCATTCATGCAATTCTCACCAACACGCTTCGCTCTTTCTTTCACACATTTTTTTGAAGATTTGAGGTGAAATCACATCTGTGACAAACGCCTGGTTCAGACATAAGCTTCTTTGGGGTTAAATGGAAAAAAATAATAAACTTTTAGCTCGATAAAACTCTGACCTAGCTGCTGCAGAGGTCAGGATCCATTTCTTGAAGTCCCTTCACCACCTTGATGTGCCTGCAGATCAGAAGCTCAGTCTGCCGTTACTGATAAGACACCTTGTAGAGGTCTGCAGCCCTTGGGAATTAGACCCTGCCAAAGACAAGGTCAGGACCTTGATCTTCCCAAACCCTGCACTGGACCTGCCTCACCAGCCTCTCTCTCTTCTTCCCGTGAGATATTTTGCATGCTGATGACATGCCAGCGTGACCTCTGGGACTGTAACTGAAAACTCTTTGCTGCAGGTTTGATAGAAAGCAAAGCTCCCACATGGACCTCTAGAAGTCAAAGGTTATGCCAATAGACTGTAACCCTTCTTTCTGGGTGTATTTTTATGGCCCACTTGAGAATAACTTAGGACAGTGACTATTGAAGGTGTGGGAGATAGATACACCACATCTGATATGAGTGTTAGTCTTGGTCTCTTGCCAAGAGCACAATAATCAGATACTCCCAGGTTTATGCAGACATCACTGACAAAGATGAAAACACTGCGAATTTAATTAGCATCAGCAGAAACAAATGTGCCAGTATAATTCATGACTGTGATCTTATTGAAAAAAGGCCATGAACTAATCTGTATGACTAATTGTCTTTGTGTGCAGATGTCTAGAAACCTGTCTCTGCTCATATCAGGTCCATACTAATCATTCAGCCTTGGTTAAATTCATTAGTCTTATCTGCATGTTCTGGGGCTCTAAGCTGGTGATCTTTCACTCACAGGTCTTTACTCACACCCCAAATGACCTGGTCTCGTAATATCAACAAAGCCATCAGGCTCTCATATCCTCAGACCCTGATAACTCCACAGATAGCCGCAGTGTTTATCAGTGCAAAGGGCAGCCACTCGGGTTAATGCATGTTATTCTTCATGTTGGGGAAAGATACTGAGATCTGCGTACTGTCAGTTTGATCTACGAGAGGATTTGGTGTCAGTGACGGGCATGATCCTAGACATCTTCATCAAGCTCCAGCTGTTATAAAACAACCAGTTCCTGCATCATAAGAAAAAGATTAAGCCAGAGAAAATAGCTGATTCTGCAACAAATAAAAATCTTTATGTTAAACGTAACTCTTTATGCCTTATCTAATTTTTGCTTACTATTGGTTTTTGTCCAAGCTAGAAATCCATGGGAATTACAGTACATCCACATTAAATAACACGCTTTATTGTTGACATCCAATGCAAACCCAATGTCAACGCAGATAATGGTGTGCTCTTGTGTTACATTGTGCAATGTAAGGGTTTCTTAATGTCCTAATCCTGACTATACAGAAACTTTTATAAAGGGCAAGAGTTTCCGTCATGCTCGATTTAGCTTTGACAAAATGGCACTTAAAGTAAAGGCAGGTGCTTTGTGATTCATTGAATAACAATTCCTTCTGAAAACGGATCCAGCAAAAGCTGTCCGAAGCAGTCTCATATACAGCAGGGGTCATGTGCATCAGGAGGTAGAAGGGGTGATGGATGGAATCAATCACTGAACTGCTGTCCTGTTGTAATGATTTAAACTCCTATGTGAAGTTATTCTCCAATGAAAAGAAAAATCTTTACACAGAAACTGCTGTTTGCACTGTTGCATTTTGCTGACAAAGAGAAGCTCCATTAGTTTAACATTTTACCATTAGTGTCCTTTTTTTAAAAAAAGAAAAAAAAAATCAGTTTATGCAGCATCAGGAAAATATCATTCTACTGTCATGGTCAATGGGTTTTTGGTTTATTTCCTTTAAGTTTGTGTTAATTGAGGTTGTGTCTTTGTCCATTTTATTTCTGTTTTAGTTGGTACAGAGAAGGATGACCTTGTATAATCAGTTAGTTTACATCCTGTTCATGTTACACCTGGTCTTTAGTTGGTTGCCATACCTGCTCCATATTTGTAAGGAATACTCCTTCTACTCCTCATCATTCCTTTCCCAATTTGTCAGTCAGTCTGCCTGCCATGGGTTCTAAGCTGAGATTTAATTATTATTATTATTAGTTTAATTTCCAGAGCATCTTTGCCTTTGCACTATTTTTTGTTCATTTTAAAAGTAAAATCTTTGTCCCAATATCTGCCTGCCTCTTCTCTTTCTTCCTACCTCTCATCCCTGCCCCAAGATATCTACCATTCTGCCATGTGAACAAGTAACAAGGACCACATAAGGAGGTTGGAGGGTTTGTCAGTCCTTTTTTGTCACTGCTTTGACTTTTGTTCTTCATTTTGACATCATTTACTTTACTACAACTTTAAGCAGTAAAGATATGATGTTAAAACTTTAATATTTTCAACATTTTTCATGTAAAATGTCATGTAAAACCCTAGAGATGGTTAGGAGTGAGAATGGACTGCCCATGTGCACAGTAGCTAGAGTCTCCACCTTTGATTGTTTGGCTGTTGATGTACAACGAACCCTTAAACTATGAGAAAATGTGTTATTATCAAACAAGGAAATATAATAAAACTGTACCACTACTGAATCAGAGACTGTTAAGTAGTGGAGGCTTACACAGTGGCCTCATTGAGCTGACATTCATGTAACAAATGCTTCCAGTGAGCAGGATATTCTTCATGAGCCCTACCTGGCTCAAATGGAGGAGTGTCTGAGACTATGGATTACTTGAGATACATAAAGGAGCCTGTTCATCATTTAGGGTGAGTTTCAACAGTTTGGGTTATCTGATGTTCCTCCTCCAGCAGCGACTACAGCCTAGACCAGCTCAAACATCAACACCTCGCCACCGTCAGGAATCTAAATCCCTGCAGATTATCTTTCCAAACATCAAGATAGGTCTAACACTCAAATAACCCTCCCTGTTTGTTGAGGCTCCTCCTCTGCTCTTTGGGTTTGACAGAGCGGGCCATTCATGCCTGTTGGGAACAGTAGCAAAGCTGTTCACGAGTCAAATCTCACAGGGGGAGAGTTGAAAAAGTAGCCGAGGAATGAAATGTATCGGATCTGACATTGCTATTCGATCATTTCCACAGAGCCACCAGTGTGAAAGAGCAGGTTAGAGCATCACATGTAAGTGCCTGTGTGTGTGCACTTTTAGAAATTTTGTGTTTTCACTGAATATTTCTAAACAAGGGAAGTCGTGTTCTTTATCATCCAAAGCAGACCAATTTGACTGACAGTGGCTTATTTCTTTAAATGAGAGCCCGAAGAAATTACACATTAGACAGGAAACAGCAGGAATGTCACTGAAGTTGGGAACTGGCAACTGTTAGTCGCTAAAAAAAATAGCACATAATAATCTGCAACACATGCAGTTCGTTTAAATGATTTAGTGGGCATCCACTTGTAAGCACAAATCCAAAACAACTTTAATCTATTCCTTTAGAGTTCAGCTGTCGTTTCAAGGGAGCAAAATCACCCAATAGGGAGGAGCCAATGAGGAATGTTGCCTTTAGAAATAAAAACAAATACACATGTTGGTTCCAGACAGGATGGGAATCTAGGAAACGGGGATCAGCACAGAGGAGGGTGGAGATATGTTGTGCGACAGTGCCCAAATTTTTCCAAGCCTTGGTTTTATTATCATCCAGGGGCCAATATTCAGCCAGGTGTACTTGGAGCAGAAGGGAGAGTGGCGATGACAGAAATGAAAAGGGAAACCTGGAACTGACAGCCCCACAGGCGCGCAGGGAAAATAGAGAGGCTGCTGTCGGAGAAAGAAAGCCAGTAAGAGTCAGAGAGACAAAAACAACTGATTTTTTTTAAAGAGGGAAAAAGTGGATTGATTTAAAGCCCAATTTTAATTCGTTAAATTATGATTCATTCATTATGAAAATGTAACAATTGAAAAAAGAATTTATGAAAATTATTCATTTGAAACCTGCAGCAACTTTCAAAAAAGCTGAGAGGGGAGCCCCATGCTAAAATAAATTCCTTCACTCACTTTTCAGCATTACCCTCCCTACTCCCTCTCTTTCTTGTCAAGCTACTGTCAAATACACACCATTACTGCCCAGCATGTTCTTATTTAGAAAGTAGAAAGGAGAAACAAATGAACAAAAAAAAAAAGTTTTAACTTTGAACACATGACACATGCATCGTGAAATTAAACAGGCCTGGTTAAGGCTAAACAACATGGTTAGGGGCTAAAATGTACATAATAGGTTTTATCATATAAAATATAACAAACATTTTCCAAATTGCCATGGCAACACGGGAAAGCACAGTCATATTATCAGCCTGGTAAACCCTTCATGTCCAAAAGTGATAGTTTGGAGGTACAATATTTGTACAAAGTTGGAATACATAACACCAAACCTTCATTTTGAAAGAAGGTTTTAAGGAATTCAGCAAGATAATCCAAGTTTTACACAAATTGCAATAGTGTGAATCCACGCATGACTCCATAGGACAAAGAAGAGTTCAGGTGTCAGACTGAAGTGCCCATCCCCAGAGCTGTCACAGTGAAATCATTTGGTGTGTTATTAAATATAAAATACTAAAAAAAAAACACCGTTTACTGTTAAGATGCTGAGATCTTCAAGCAATAGCTGTGGAAACGAGTTCTCAATGTGAGCTTATATCTAAAAATCAATAAATAACTAATATGGTTTCTCACTTTCAACCTTATCTTTGTAGGTTTAATCAGATGTCAAAAACAGAAAAATATACATAAGAAAATCAGGTATTTGTGGGTTAAGATGAAAGAAAACAGCCACAAGGCCCCATTTTCATGATGAAATTGAAGCATTCAGATGGACTTTAAAGTCATTTTCTCTGAGAACTCAAACTCAGCAACTTGATTGTGTTACTAGTGCATGTAAAATACTGATTTAAGTTATAGTAAGGGGAAAAAAAGCAAACAGAAGACACCCTTTGGAAGGCGATAGTAGTACGTGTGGATCGGAGCAGAAGGCTGATTCTAAACAGATGTTGGATTTGAAGTTGCAGGCTTCTGTTTGTGCAGGTTTTAACAGACAGGCACCACACCTAACTGAGCAACACTGCAGCTCAAGCATTTACAGGAGCACAGACGGCTTAAAAAGGAGCAATGATTGTTCCTTCACGGGAAATTGGGCACATTATAGACTGAGCAGAAGTCCTCAAGAGGATCCATTCAGCATTATCTCCACTTAACAGCTCGTCTTTTCTCGTCACAGTTCTCCTTTTGTCATCATGTTGGCCAGCGCTTACTTTGTTTTATGACCTAGAAAACATTACCTAGTCTATAAAAGTTCAACTGACATGAGAAAATAACATCTCAGGTAACAAATCAAGCCCACAAAAAACACCTTAAGATATCTTCCAAGCTTGTGTTTCTGTTGAGATATTTCTTGCCTGGGACACTTTGTCAGATTCCCTGACAGTTCATGTGCATTAGCTTCAGGTCTCAGCTTTATCACGGCTTCTATTCTGTTTAATCCAGAGGCTGATTTATTGACACGGCCCTGTCTTTGCTCTGACTTGGCCAACCCAGGTGCGGGGCAGATGTCGAGGCAAGCGTTGAGTTGCATTCCTGCTTGAGAAAGGAGTAACGTCAGCTTGTGATTTTTTTCTCCCCGTCTTGGGACGGGGAACTGAGATTGCCCCGGAGGCATGCGAGAAACCATAACTGGTAAAATGGTAATGTGACAAGAGCAGGCTGTTTGTTGCTGATCCTGTCATCCGCAAACCCACCTGTGCCATTCATGCTTATCAGATCCACATTTCCAATCTATCCTGACAGAGCCAGAGTATGAAGATACAGCGTGGTGTTTTCTTTTTTAAATGGGGGAGGGGTGGTATATTTATTTGATGAAAAAATAAAAAAAAAAATGTGGAAAGAGATGGGTTGTGGTGACTTTTGACCTCCACTGCAGGACTCCTTGTAATGATTATTCTTCTAGTCATGAATTATTTCTCAGATGTGATTACCTTGTTTTTCTTCAGCGCATCTTTCCAGATAGGTTGTGGGGGTAGCCTTAGCCTCTGGGTTTGTGAAAAAGACTCACGGTCAAGCGGAAGACTACTGGAATGTAAAGGCTAACCCGAAAGCAAAATGCACATATTTTCCTTAACAGTGACCCGGTGGGGGTGATCAGTAGCCAGCAAGACTTCAGCAGTTCTGGCGTGGGTGGTGTAAATCTAGGAAAACCTTAGCCTCTGGGAATTTTCTATAACTAAAACTGTCCTTATGAACTCAGGTTGTTAAATAATATATGTTTGGAAATGGATCTGAAACTGCAGGATCAAAATTTACCTACAGGGACTGAATAATATTTATGCAGCCTCTGAGATTTCCACTCTTGTAAATGCAATGAAACATATCTTGATATTTAGGCGACAGATGCTCCATTATTATGATCAACTCATGGCAGTCTGTATGTTTTTTTTCTTACATTTTCTAACTCAAAATGCCCATTGAAGCACACACTTGCTAAGAATAAACTTTCTAGAGAAAGGACTGTAATAGAAAACAAATATTAACTGCCACAATAGGAACAGAATTGCAAGATACATCAATATATTTCTCCCCTCTGACCTCCTTTTACATAAAAACAACAATGAAAAGGTCAATCGACATCGTGTGGTTTGGTGTGACCATTGTTCCAGAGAGAAAATCTAAATTTAATACATATAACTGTATCCTGAAAACTTGGCCATTTTCCATGACCTTGGAGCTGTTTCACTGCAACTTTATTGATACAGACTTTAAACAAAGTTGACCAAAGTGCTACAAAGTGCAGCATTTTGTAGCTTAACAGGACACTACATGAGTATAAAAGAGCTGAAAGCTGTAAACCTCAGTCATTCACATGGGAATGCAGTTTGCCAGTGACTTTCATTTAAGTAACTTGATTTTGTCATCTCCACCATTTTTGCAAAACAGAGCCTGATAGAGTAAATAGTCCGTGATACTAACAGAAAGTTATCATTTTTTTGCATTTCAGTTTTCATGTCAGTGCATGATTTTGCTTAAATAGATCATGCATCTATTTTATGGGTTAATGTGAGCATATATGTAAATTCATTTCTACAGTCGGAGCTCATCCATGTTGGAAAGGATTTCAATATGAGTTTGAGGCTAACCACTCTCTATATTTACACAGTTAATGGCACTAAATCCTTGTTATCATCTCAAGTGGAGTCTTATTTTTAGCAGCCATACTTGTTTTATTTCATCCAGATGGGAGCTGGGGAAGAATCTGACATCAGTGCTGTTTCTCATTAAGGCTCTCAGACGAGGTGACATCAGCGGGCTTAAACACTCGCCTGTAGTGGGATGGAAACGCGTTGAACTTGTCAAATATGTGTCAAAGGTCTATCTGATAAATAAATTAAACTCTCGCTGCTACCATAACTGGCTTTCCAAACCGGAACCTGAAGTGGATCATTATTTGTTTGTTTCTAATGTCACTTTCTGGATTTCATATCCTGAGATGGGTTCAGATGTGCTTTAAGTCAGAATGTGATAGTTCCGCCACTGTGGGAAAACCAGGCAAAGCAAGGGCCTGAATTTCCTTTGCTAAGGCCAGCTATTTGCTCTTACAATAACAACACTGTTCTATCGTTATTATTTGTTAGCTCAGCTAACCCTCTTTATCTGGGGCAGCCCCCCCACCCCCTTTTAGCCAATGCTCTTGAATTCTCTGAACCCTCTGGAAGCCATTTCTCAATAGGAACCCTTCCTTTGGGCTGACTGGTAGCCGCTTCACTCAGATGGGTCACAATAGCCCACCCCTCCGATGCCCCCTAACCATGAAAGCATTACCTTCAGCATGAACAGTATTATACAGAACACGCTGGAGCTTTCTGCTTTGTTCCCCTTGTAGGTCAGAAGTTGTATTGACCCCACTGGATGCTCTGTTTATGGAAGGAAGCAAAGAGATATGACATCTAATTCAATTTAAAAATTCTAAAGGTAAATTCTAATGTTATGTGTTTTTTTTTTCTATAATTAGAAATCACATTAATGATAATAGTAATTATAATTATTATAATTATTATTATT
>CM047998.1:11315432-11337417 GCA_026261665.1 Melanotaenia duboulayi
GAAAAACATAAAAACCGTCTCTTTGTTGTGTTTTCTTAAACATTTTATATGTTTGCCTCCAAGACGTCAATTTTAACTAAATTAATAAATGACTGGCATTTAACATTACAACTCATGACGTAGATCCATAAAATGTTGTTCGATTGCTCAAATGAAATAACTTGAGCATTAACAGTAACAGACTTGCTATTTGGAGGTTGGAAAAAGAGGGTTGGTGCTCATTTCAAAGCAGCCTCAATGATTATTAAATCATTTTACAAGCCAGTGGTGGCAGTTTAGTCCCACAGAGTGAGAAAATAGGGGATGCCGTTGCGTTTCAGGCTGGTGTCTAGGGAAAAAAAACAAGGTTATTATAGCTCACATTGAGGCTCGTGAGAGATGAGACGTTCCCATGAGACAACAGGAGGAAAACGTAACTTTTTCTGCTTCTCAAAGTCAGCCAGCACTTCCGAGTTTGGTGGGTTCCCACACCCTGCAGCCCCGTAGCTACCCACATAATGAGTCCAGGTATGTGTGGTATGTCACCTGCACACTGAGGGAGTTGTCAGAGGCCCGGCCAGAGGCTGGTACACTCCTGCTGAGAATTTTCATTTAAGCAGTCACAATGAAGTGTGAGAGACTGAGCGCTCAGAGAAAGGAGCTGCTTGCTCCAAGAGGAGTTTAAATCTCTTTATGTAACTGGCTGCCACCCAAATCGTCCAATCAGTGTCGGTCTCGGTTCCACACTTTACAGCACTTACTAAAGAATCACCCTGACACACTTAGTGAGCAGTGAGGCAGCATTCGTCCCCTCAGCTTGGCATCCTGTAATGTCGTGAGAAAGAGGCCTGTGTTGGGGGCGGCATTGTTGCTGGATTTCTACTGTATTATTACACTCAATTAGTTTGAGCAGCTCGGTAATAATATCAAACTTCTCCATTTGTCTTCCTGACAATTTAGAAGCCAATGAGATTAAACTAAGATTTTTTTTCCCCCCGTCCAAGCAGCAAGGTCTGCTTCCTTGCTTGGTTTTATGGTTCCATTCTGCATCGTAACATCAAGTTGTAATGAGATGTGGGGGGAGAGGAGGAGGAGGAAATCAGATCTTGCCAAACAAACTTTATGCTGGAATACAATCTCATTCATTTGCACTCAAATTTAGCATAAACCAAACTAATTTGTTTGTTTTGGGGCAGTTTTATTGCCTTCCACTTACCACTAGTGAGCAAGCCAATGAAACATGCTAGATACAAGAGTATGGCAGCAGATCAGCACATAAAAAACTTTATACAAGGAGGCAGCTTGACAAAAACCAGGGGGATTTAGCTGAACCTAAATACTTTGAAGATAAACAGGAAAACACTACCACATGCTGTTTATTCAATGGAACTTACAACTGTTCAGCAAGCATTTAATCACATTTAATGTGGAGCACTTGTGTTTTCAATTTGGCCTTTTGTTATCAATTATCTCTGAGGATGATTGCACATATAAATGCTGGCAAGGAAAAGGGTGTGGGAGAGTAAACAGCGACATGCTCTTGCCAATTTAGGCTTCTTTGGGTTGATGAGTAGAACTTAGGAAATGCATTAGACACCACGTCTTTAGATAAAAGTATTTGGGGCTGTTTTATTTGATAGATGTGAAATAGAGGCTCTTAGCCTTTGAGACAGACATGGATTTAAAGACTCTGATAGTAAAGAGCACCTATGGAAGTAAAGAGTATCTTTAGCATGGTCTGGGAATATGACAAGGACATTAATTGTTTCCATTTCCATACTAACATTATTATATACTTATTCATAAGTGTATTGTTATTATATTTGAAACTGCTGATCTCAGAGCGAATGTCCATGGTCAGTGTTGAGTAAATATTTTCAGAAATTACAATCAGACTTGTGGGTTGGGTGAACAAAGTGTGCTAAGGGAGAAAAACTAAAATCAGCCTCCACATTCTTTATCTTCAATATCTTGGTATAGTTTATGCACAGTACTGAAAAAGTGCTGGATGATTTAGCCAAAAGGTTAAAAAATCTTCGACTGTTTTCAAATCACATCTGATTTCCGATTGTAATCAACGTTTTCCTTTTTTTTTCTTTCCTTAAAAACATATTTAACTTATTAAAAACACCATCAAACTTAATGCTTTTGCATGCAAAATGCATATATATGTCTGCTCAGCATTTCTACTGAGGTGATGAAATAAACAAGTTGTTCTGCCATCTTTGGTATAAACAGCCTTTAAACCAATTCTGCAACATGTTTTTACTTGTTCCCAGTCTGAGGCCACAAAAAAAAAAGCTCCTAATAACTGATAACACTGTACCTCCTTGGGAACACTCCTCCATGCTAGCTGCTGTGTTTACCTTTGCTATGAGTGTGCATGCACTTGTGTGTGTCTCTCTGGGAGACGAGGGGAAGAGCTGAGCACGCTGCCATCTACAGAAGCCCAAGGAGAGCGATTACATAGAAAACAAGTAGAATCTCAAAACACTATCAGCTAAAAACTTGGTATATCTCAGCTATTTAAGGAAGCTCAATGAGTGGAGGATAAAAGAAGGGTCCGGCCTGAAAAACTACAGCACTTGAACAGGATCTGAAAGTGATGTGTATTAAGAAATAGAAACAAATCCAGCAAAGACCAGACACAGGATCTGAGAGATGCATCTGGACCTTCGGTTGATCCAACAAAGCCTCATCAGATGAGAAAGGAAGGCATGTTTAAGAGGGTTCAGACTGTGTTTAAGAATAAAGCCAAAGTTCCCATTCTACTTTTTGAACATAACTGAACAGAACTTCTTTGCTCTTTACCATTTTTTCCTTTCACAGTGTTTTAGCTTTGCATGCGCTCTCTCCTCTCTCTATCGTCCTTCTGGGAACTCCAGTGTCTTACCGTACATCCGTGTGATACAGTGTTCACAGCTGCCCCAGTATATAAATAATGCAGTTCTCCCAACATTTAGTATCAGTTTCCAGACTTTTCAACTCATACCTGAGCTGAAACATTTTATCTCAATCTCTGAACTTAGGCATTTAATTCTTTTAGGGTACCTGGGAAAGAGTAAAACTAATGGGACCACACAGAAAACAACCCAGGTTTTTCTGGGTCTTTGTCCTTTGCAGTTTACTTTTGTAGACTGAACCTCTTCTGAGAGACACCAATATGACTTCATATTGCTGTTTTTCCATCTTCATGACAAAAAAATAAAATAAAAAAAAGTCACATCAAAGGTTACCACAAGGCAGTGTGGTAGAAAACCATTATGATACTAAAGTCATCCAAACATCTGGAACTGAAACTTTGTCCCAAATAAAAAGCTTATTTTCCAACATAATATTATTTTTTACATCTAAATTTTTCCATTTTTGTATGCAGTTTTATCACTTTAGATTTAAAGATGAACTACACTCCTGCAACAGCCTATTTGGTGTAGTACGGACTCCTAACAGAGCTACTGAGGTGACCTACTTAGAGCTGGCTGGCAGCATATAGCATCAGCTCACAGTTCGTCCACGGCTGTTGGGCTCGGCGTGCGCGTCCCAGCATGACGAAGAGAGTCTCATCTGCAGGCGGGCATCAAATGATAAAAATAAATAGAGGCACAGAATCAACCCAGCAACACGGCTGTTATGTAATACAAACGGTGCCCTAGTTATTCAGGAGCACTGCTGTATCTGCTGCTGGTTTGAGCTACATACCATGATCCAGATTAGACAGCCCAGTTTCTCTTTAAAGAGATCTATAATGAAACAAAAAATCTAAATGCTGATGATGATAAGTATCTGCTTCCTTTACACACAAAAAGACATGGACACAAAGACTTAAAGTTGATTAATTTTTAAATAAAACACACGAATTATATTCTCCAAATTACCCATAGANTAAAAAAAGACATGGACACAACGACTTAAAATTGATTCATTTTTAAATAAAGCACACTTTACACATTATTTTAAACCCAACCTGAATGCAGTGAGGAAGCATATGCCGGTTCAGTGCATCATAAATGTGTCAGGGGCTGGTTCCGAATTATATTCTCCAAATTACCCATAGATGATTGATATAGGCTTAATGTGAAGCTGCAATTCATCCAGAGGAGAGCAGACATAAATATTTTACCCATCCCACAGCTGACAAATGGGATTTTGTCTCAAGCTTTGGGAACTAGTTTGAGCTGAAAATCTATCAGGGGGCGCCCCCGGTGGAAAATCTCCCATCTTAACAGGCCGTGAAACACGTGGAACACCTACAAAGTGTGAAAGAAACTAAACTGATTTTCCAGATGGAACATGAGCATGATCATCCATGAAAGGAGTGACAACCTTGTGACAAAACTGAGCGAGCAACAATGGATCACTCATCTGGGTCATCTGTTCAGAGTAAATTAATCTGGAACTGAACCAGTTTCCAGGTGACACTGAAGGAAAACCAGAACACGAAAGCTCATGTCTGTCGCCTGTCGGAATTTCAGAAAAAGTGCCTCTTGTGTTTTCTCAGATGCCTGAAAAAATAAATGTATCGGGGGCTCATATCCTCTCAGGAAAAGGACTGTTTACAGGACTTAGAGGGTTTATCTGTGCCAGGACCAGAAACATCAAGTCCCCCTCCATAGAATAATGGCTGACGCTACCAGATTAAACTGAACAACTTTAGGTTGAACAAAAGTTCAGCTGACAGCAGAAATTATATCATAGAAGCATCACAAATACTATGAAAACTACAAATGCATGCTCAGTGAATTCAGTTTCGCATTTAAAAAGCAAAAAGTTTATTCATTTTCAGCTTTAAATTTGCTGCACCAACTGAAGCAGCTTCCACTTTCCGTGTTTACCCATCTGCACAGTCCCACCAGATCTAAGCTGGACCTTTACCAAAAGGCTCCAGGCTCCTCCGTGTCCCACTATTAAAATAAGCCAGCACCCCCATGCTCCTGCTGCTCCTGCTGCTCCTACTGCGGGTAAAAAGGAAAAAGAATGGGTACAGAATTTGCAAAGACGCAGACTAGAGCAAACATGGAGAAGAAAAAGAGAAGGAAGCAGCGCATGAGATGAAAAGAAGGAAAAAATAGAAGAAAATGCATGCATGGATAGTTGAGTGGACAAACGTGAGCATGCTGAATCATAAACCCATATCACAAACATGACCCAGTTTCAGTCTCACAGTAAATCAGGTCACACTGTCTTCAATTAAAGCAATTAAAGCTACAGCTCCGACCAATAACCGCTGCAAAGTGGCGATACTGAGAAAGCCTTCCTGTAAACCACACCATCAAGCCTTCATGTGTTCAAGGAAATTACACATTCACAAAGACGAAGCACTGCAGAGAATGAATTATAAATCAGGACGTGCCTCGTTTCACCAACTACAGACTCCTTCCAGATTCACTCTCATGTCTCAGTTTAGGAAGAAAATGACTGACGGATTCATCGGTTTTATGTTCCAACTCCAGAAACTAATTATATCAAAACTCTTTTGTACGACTCAATGAATATTTGATAGTAAAAAATTAGAGATGCCGTTTTGTGTTGTTTTAGTTTAGTTTGAAGTATAAAATGAGATGATGTGTAAAATATGAATCACAAAAAAACTGTTCACAAGCCATGGCTGTAAAGTGTGAGATCCTAACAAATCCTAAGGCTTGTTTCTGAAACACAGCGCTTATGTGACATGATGGGAATTGTAAGATTGTAAAGAATCACGATGAGAAGGAAGTTAAAAAGTACTGTTTTGGCATTCAGTGTCACATGTTAAGCCCTTTTTCCTGTAATAAGCATTTTTAGCTAAGTTTGCCAAAAGAAGATGTGGAAAGTGGGCATTGTCTAGTTGGAGGTAGGGTATCGACATGTTAATGAAGCTGCNAGGTCTGTAGAAGCTGTCTAGTTGGAATATTTAGAAAGATGTAGGGTATCGACATGTTAATGAAGCTGCAACTTCGTGGGCCTGACCTTCTTTCAGATAGAGGAATTTACAGTTATTGAATGGCTGCAAATCAACAGAAGTAGAAAAAGCTTACACCAAGTTGGCACCGGGTTTTCCTTTAAAAAAAATATACTGTTGCATGTCAACAGTAGGTCAATATGGGTCAGCACACAATCAGGTCAAGTCAATAAAGTTAGCTGACCTGTGTCGGCTCTATTAAAACCTGATCGTGAGCGACAAAGTACATCATAAATAGAAAAAATGTGACCTAATCAGCATCTATTGGTTAACGTTTTTACCATTTTCAAAGTATTTTTCGCCCTTTCGAACATTTACCATTTAATGTTCAAGTGAATCCTCAGTCACGTCATCATGATGCTATTTTAAGGTTCTTGATTTATTGTTTCCTGTGCAGTGACCGAACTGTATGAACTGAAGGGGAGGGGGTTAAGCTGTCTTTTTTTCGCGTGTGCGTTCTTCAAACTCCCATACAGACACAACACAGCAGTCAGTAAAAAGGCTGCACTTGACATTCCAAAGAGGCACTCACGAGCAGATTCACCTTCGGTTAACCCTGAGCCAAAACAAATTTCCACTCCTGTGATTTGCAAGAGCAGCCTGGCGTCCAGATAAGGCTGTCAATTACAGGCGGCCATAGTACGGGCAAGGCAAGCATGGCAGGCTGTCCCTTCTCTACTGCTTCACACATTGGTCTGTTTATGTGTGCAGTTTCATTTTAGAGCCCTTGTTTTTGAATCTTATGGTATCTGTGACCTTTCTGTTTCTTATAAGAGGTTTTTTTTCTACCTAAACAGTTCATACTAGCAGCTCTTTCCTAGTAAAGTTATATTTGAACTTAGGAAGTGACATATCTTTCATTCTCAGAAGGTAAAACAAATGAAGTGGGTATATGTCAGCCGCTAGCTAAGAGAAGCCACTTGCAGACTCTCAGCAAAGGTTGCTTTGTGGAAAATGCAGTCCAAACAAACCACAGCTGTGACAGCATGGTCCCAAAACACAACAAAAAGATTCATTTAAAGGCTGAGATGTAGACAAAAAAAGCATGTTTCATGTAACTGAAGCATAAAGCTCAAACCCAAAGAAAAGCCACTTACACTGACATGAGAATTGACTTACCGGGAGGCTGCTTTCAAGAGACAATCTCTTTAATTGTTCTCTCCTCTCCAGGTGTCTGTTCATGGCTCCTCTGCCTTGCAGTGATCCCCACACCTGGGAAGCCCTGGAGGGAGGGAAAAGGGGAAGGAGTGGAGAAAGTCAACAAGGAATACATCACGTCCGGCAGGTCACATTTCCGCTGTTAGCAGGGCTTTCGCCTCGTACATGAGATCAGAGTCCAACTTAACAGGTAGCCACAGATACAGTTTCACAATTATCCCTCCTACTTCCTTGATCTGAGACTTCTGCTGCAGTATCTACTCTCCATAAGTACAAGTAAGGGAGCAGACTTCTCCTCAGGTCTGACAGTGCTCCTGCTGCTCTCTCTCAGTGTCACCCAGGCTTCCCGCCCTCCAACGCAACCCCAAACTCCGAGCTTCAGACCTTTGTTTTTCTAGCCTTCTCCAAACAGAGCTGGGAACCAGTCCGACCTGGCCTGAGTGCAACCGCAGCAGAAAATAAACACTTTACTTCACGCATACTACTCCTTTACAAAGAAGCCAGGGTTTTCAGAATCAGAGTAAGCACAACACTTCCTCATGGGTGAGAACGAGGTTAGGGGTCAGGTGTTGGACGCCTCAGGGTTAGAGACCCTGCCGGTGCACCATAACCTCAATTTCCACATGCATGAAAAAATCCTGAATGCAGAAAGTTAGAACTTGTCATTTCGATTTGACAACTTGGATTAGACTGGATATAAAAAAGCTTAAATGAATGCGCTTAATAGTGCAGCTCCTCAGTGTTATTATTGGTTCTGCTCAAAATAAGGTGCAATTATATCTGCCTTACTGTTTACGTCAGTTATTTGCCTCACAAACCTACTTATGCAGCCACACTTCCAAACAGCCCCATTTGCCTTGCTGTAGGCTGTATCCGTTACACCCTGTCTGAGGGTTCATCGGCATGACTGCACATGTCAAACATGCCCACATGTCAAAATGTCATGTTCAATCCACTGCCAATCTGGTGGGTCCGAACTCATTGACACAAAGCTGGAAGCAGGTTCAGCCGCTGAGTTTTCATACATGACAAAGCCTCTCTCTGCCCCATTTCTGGGTAGCTCGGGGCAATCCATGGAAGGAAGTTGCCTAATCAGTGAACAGGATGTGGGAGGCAGTGCCTTTAATGAGACCGAAATATCAGAATCATGCCTGTCTGGCTCTGGTTTTGAAATGACTAATTAAGCAAGTGTGCTGCAACTGATGAAATGCTGGTCTATGTTAAGGATTGATTTCAGTTTAGTCCCTTTCCGACTGAGATGAGGAGAGGAAGTTGAACCCTCAGATCCTCTTGAATTCAAAGGGGGGGCTGTATAGGAAATTGAGAGTAAATGATTAAAATGGATTATAGCATTGACACTAATTGCAGAAACCCAGCTTGGAGAAACTCCGACACCATTTTCCTTGGGGGTATGTACAATGTAGGAGGTAGTGGATCAACTGGAAGCTATAAAGATAAGGCAAACACCTCGAAGGCCAAATGTCAGGGGCAATCAGATAAAAGACACTCTTTTCACATTTCAATAAACCAAATGATGATTTGTATTTTTGTTGTCAGTAGCAAGTTTACATGTCAGACCTTTTTAATAATAAAAATGTTAAAGCTGTTGAAAGACTTCATTTTTTTCTTTCCCCTTGTAATAAAACGATGACATTTGTTTCCAAATGGAAATACAGAAAATTACTAACTGGTGTTCCTTCCTCCTCAGTATGTGCAACTGTAGTCACAGAAACATCAAGCTGCCTGGAGACAGACTTATAGTCTTTACATTTAACATGCTTGTCTATGGTTTTCTTTCTAATCTCCTGAGACAACTCTCTCTTTTGCTTTCTGGGGTCCATGTTCAGCGTGATACACACCATGTTACCAAACAGCACAGTGNCAACACCATGTCACCAAACAGCACAGTGACAGCCTGTAAATAGGCACACTGACTGGTTACAAGTTTGAAGGGACCTAAAATGCTAGTTATAGGACACACCTTAACATGTTCCAGTGGTCAAATTATTCATTATAATTATATCATTTTTGTCCAGGTCTGTTTCATTAGTTTATTAAAATTATTCTGTTGAACAATTCAAAAGCAATGTGTGATTTTCAATGTATATATATATATATATTTTTAATTACTTTTTTTCAGATTTTTTTCTTTTATTAACAGAGGGATGCCAATAATTATGTCCATGTCTGTATCTCACATTTTACTTGGTCCATCAACATCAAACAAAATCTGTGAAAGCTTAAAACTCCACTTTGTAGTGACGTTAACAGCAGCGCTCAATGTGTATCAAGTTTTGGTTTTTTTTGTTTGTTTTTTTTACAGTGCTTTGAAAACATGTAATGTAAAAGACGTCTGTGGGTTAACTTTAACTGGTGGTGATCAGATTTAAACATTTGACTCGTTCTGGTGCTTATTACATGTTCCATTTTCCAGGCTTTTCCACACAACAATTCCAGGTGTAAAATTCAGTGAGAAGTTTGTCAGCTCAACCTGCATTATTTTCCTCCTGTATCTTTAGGGTGCTCAACTTACATAACAGATGCGGATGCGCCGCAGATCTTTGATTTATGTACCGATGCAGTGCATTGTGGGATTTGTTGTACTAGTGGTGCATGTGGAGCTAACCAGTGGGCCAACTCAGTGGAGGTGACATGCCTCCTTTTGGCGTTAGCAACCCCTTGCAGAATGACTCACACCCCACCCAGATACAATTCTTTCTTGATAGGCTTTTAGTACTGATGGGATGTTCTGTGCTTTTCAGAGAGCCGGCTCTTTTGGCTCAGCTCCCAAAGAAGAGCATCTTAACTTCTCAAAAATGATTGAAATGTGTTTTGAAAACCCTTTTGTGTTTAGCGTTGTTATGAGAAGCCTTGTATTTGCTTCCTTTTGTGNTTGAATTGTTGTTTTGAAAACCCTTTTGTGTTTAGCGTCATTACGAGAAGCCTTGTATTTGCTTCCTTTTGTGAATTTATTCTGATACCACTTACTTTTGTTAAATATTTCAAGAAAAATCTGATATTGCACAAATGAACAAAAACAGCAAANTTTTGTTAAATATTTCAAGAAAAATTTTATATTGCACACAAATGAACAAAAACAGCAAATAAATCCCCAAAACAGAACAAGAATCAAATTTAAGGAAGCAGCATTAATNCCAAAACAGAATCAAATTTAAGGAAGCAGCATTAATGTCCTCAGTTCAGGTTGGCATTCAGAAAAATAAGATGCCTCATCTTGGATGGGCTGATCCGGTTTCCCCCCTCTGTGAGTAGGGTTTGATGATGTGATGCACTCAACCACATATTCTCCTCATGGCTGTCTGCTGTCTCACTCACAGTGTAGCGCATCTACCCCAGCAAAAGGAAAAAAAAACTGGGAGCTGACTCTCACTCGATGGGAGCCGGCTCTTCTGATTCACTATCAAGCATCGGCTCTTTCATGCATGGCACATCACTAGCTGTTAGGTAGCTGTATGCCAATGTTATAACTCCCCAGGAAAATATTTCAGTAACGTCAGAGCTTAACTTTTAAGCCAAGTGGATATGTTTTAGAACAGCATGTAGAAGTACATTACATGCTGCATTTACTGACCATTGGACATCTGATGTTTAGCTAAGAGAAAGTCAGTTTGTCTGAATGAAGGTGCAGACAGACTGAATTTTGCATTATCATAATGAGCGTTGTTCTTAGAGGCCCAGTTACCCCTCTAAAATTGTGCCAAATGGTACACCAGCAAAGGTCGGTTAAATCGAGTTGTACACAGAGCGCAGCTAGACAGTCAGACAAGAAAGTCACCAATATCCCAAAGACAATAAAGTCTGGATGCCAGAAAAGGGAGAGAAAGAACAAAAACATAGGATAAGAAAATGAAGTGAGGGGCAGCTTCTTATTAATTTCTTAGAGAAGAGCGATGAGCAGCACCTGAACTAAATCAGTTTGAGTTCAATCAAGACATGTTTGGTATCATTGGATTCCTTGTAATTTCAAGATTGTGAAGATTCTCCTGACATTTTGTTATCTGATAAACTGAATGCACCAGACCCTGAAGTCTGTAATGTTGACAAATGATCTACCGTAATTCTTTAAATTAACAAAACAAACAAGAAAGAATTTCCCAACTTTAAAGCCACAGTGACTGATCAATACATCAGTCTGATTATTATATCACCTACTGTTGGTGCTTTTGAATCAGATTTAATATCTTATAAAATATCTAACCTGGAAAAAGGGTTGAAAGGACTGTTTTATAATTATTACTGACTTACTTCATGCAGTGCATTAAAAATAAGGGAGTGTTATGAATCAGAAAGTGGCCCTGCGATGAACTGGTGACCTGTCCAGGATGAACCTGCCAGCCTGCATCTCCAAAGATACAGAGTAGAATAAGTTCACAGTANTGCCAGCCTGCATCTCCAAAGATACAAAGTAGAATAAGTTCACAGTAAGACAGGAGGCAAAATACAAAACATGACTCGTGTGTTTGTTGTTGGACCCTAGCAAATGGCTTATTGCATAACAATCATATATACTTAACCTTTCAGCACCGCTTTAAAATTGCAACATCAGTATTGGCAAAGGTTAACATCATGGACCACATGGCACATAGATTTTGAGAAATTATTATCATTGTGAAATTCCCTGTGCCTTATCTTAGTGTTTTATTTTGAAGTTTCTGTTACTTTGAAGACCTAATTGTAACCTTTTTTTTACATTTTGTTACTCCTGAGTGCTATATTTTATTATTAAACCTGCTCAAAATTAGTCTTATGTCTTGTTACTGTGCATGTGACAAAGTTTTGGTTGGTTTCACCAAATCTCTATCCAGGGAGTTGGAGCCCTGCCTATATTTAGTTTTCAGACCCCTTTAGCAACTTAAGTGACTAGCGACAAATCTAGCGACTTTTCTGGTGTCACTGGAGACTTTTAGACACTTTTTAGTTTGCTTCTTTTCATTGAGTAGTGGGTGCTGCTGCAGGCCCCTCCCCAGTCCAAAAGCACAAGAGTCTTGGTCCTCATGCAGCATCAGTCCCAGCTGCAGTCAGAGTAAGTTACTTCTTAGAGTGACTAAGTAGTTAGGATTAGCTTGTCAAATATAAATATATGACCTGTATGGCAGACTGTAAGTGGTACTAGATTCAAAACAGAAATTCCTAGCCATAGCACTGATGACAAGTTTTAGTCATGATAAATCTTGAAACACATAACAAAACAATTATGGACATGTTAGCTAGATTAAAAACTTGAATATTAGCAAAGAGGGACTTTAATAAAGATCTTAGATTTTGAAAGAACATAACAGATTACAGCCTCGGCTTGTGGTTTCTGAATTAGCTGTTCTGCTATTACACTGGCCCGGTCTGCAACTTCAATAGTTCTTCAAAGATTGATGGTACACAGTATTCAAGACTGTGCAATATGTTTTACAGTGTCTCATCATTTAAGTATTCACTGGGCAGAACTGTGACTGGCTGCTGAAAGTTATGACCATGGCTGCTGTGTGTAGAAAGCAGCGCCACGGCCAATTTTCCTCAGATGACAAACTTGTTGACTATTCACAGGCCATTGATAGTTCTTGGTTGCTTGGTTTTGAAGGAAATGAAACACTTAGAGGCTGCTGGCAATGGTAAATGGTGTTTTAAACATGCAGTGACACTCTCCATTGACAAAATGCACTGTTAGTGATATAACATCTAAATATGCAACCTTTTGTTGCATTTAGTTATATAGAAAAGAAAACAAAAAACTCCCTTTTGAGTTTAAATAAAGAGTGATAAAATGTTCTTGCAACTGAGACCTATTCAGACTGTCCTCCCTCCCTCCTGATTCGCGATGATTTACACCAAAAGCAATTACTGATATGTTAAACCAGTCTAGTGTTCGGCAAAGTGACACGCGTCGGTGCCTATAGGCTGCACGGCCCCCAGCCAGCCATCGAATCATCGAGCCAGCCAGCAGGGTGGAAAGGATATAATCAAAGGAGGCCAGGAGGACGCTGACATCTGGGAGTCTTTGTGTTGTAGGCCTAATTAGATGCCAGGGTGTAGGGAGGAGGCAAGGCAGGATGGTGTGTGCGGGGAATACGGGGGTGGGGAGTTGTTTGAGGTGGGAAAAGGAGGTTGGGGGGGGGGACTCTCTTTTTTAACATCTGCTCCAGAAACAAGGGAGGACCCAGCTGAGGTCACAGAGCCCCAGACTGCTCCAAACTATAGCAGGGATAATGTGAGGAGGATAACAGCTTAATGATAACACTTAAAGCCATTGAGAGATCACTGTTCTGAAAACAGACTGTGAGCCTCATGGATAAACGGTGATAATAAGCCCAGATTGTCCATGAATATGGATCGTCATGGCTCAGATTTGATACTGTTCCTTTGTAAGGTGGGATGATCTAAGCAGCTGGGCATTATTTGCAATCACTGGCCATTTACTGGCCCTTTTAACTTTTTAAAGAGCCATGAATCAAATAAGCCTACAGTAAAGGTCTGCTCACAAATGACAATAACACCCTTTGTACCTAGTATAGTCGGTTATTCTCACATACATGCAAGTCGGCACAAGTAAGAAATTCTTATCATGGTTAGATCAAACAGAGATATCCAGGGGGTGCCTTGAACTTTGGCCCTTCTCAAATGGGAGCAGTGGAAATAAGAATGAAAGACCTTCCATGACTAATCATTGTAAATTGATTTAGTCATGGGTTATACATTAAACTGTATTAGAAATAATGCAGCAAATACATTTAAACACTTGAATTGCTACCTGGAGAAAAATAATGCAGGAGGGCAAGTCAAAGAACGTAGAAGGGTGTGTGCTTTCATTAGTTTTCAGTTACTGCTTATGTTCTTAAATCTTAAATCATTTGAAATCAGTGCTCTGAGAAACAAAAGCCTCTTAGCCAGTGATGGCTTCAATGATCAATATCCCCTAAAAAAAAAAGGAAAGCATGCCAGGAAGTGCCAGGTCCTGAAAAATGGGTGGCCGGGGAGATTGAACATTGATTGGCGCTCCCCCTTTGCCCTAGGACCCAATTCATTTTGTCTCCATGCCCTGTGCCTGGTTTGAATGAGAGGGAGGCTGAAACAAGGTCAACGCAGAAGCCCCCCCCAGTACAGGACCCAGTTCTCTCTTTATTTTGTCCCTGAATGATTCATCCATGTTGCCATGTCCTGGAAAGAAGAAGGAATGACTGGGCAGATTATAGGTTTGTGTCTCGCTTTTAATTCATCTGCTGCTTGGAGGGAAGTGGGAGGGGATATTAAAGTGTGGGGGGGGCCTGCTATTACTTTCCATTCATTGAGGAGAAAATTGAAGCATGCAAGTGTCTGATGTGGGATTTAATGTGTGGACAGAGAGGTCCATCTGTATTCAAGCAGCACAGATGGTCTATGCTGATCGGATGTTTTGAGTCCCTCTGCTGGCCAGCTTGTCAGATCCTGCTTCTGCATGTGTCCCGGTGCAGTTGGCACCACCGCCTCCAGCCGGGCTGAGCCTAACATGGCATTACAGCATTTGCAAGCCCCAAACAATGAATCATATTCCACACTGATCTGTTATATTGTATGCAAACTACAAGCAAACACAGTTGCTGCCACAGTGTGTCAGTGTTTAAACTATGCTGGTAATAATTACCAGTGAGCTCTTGGAAGCTTTCACAAATTATCATACTTGTTGCCAAGGCTACCTGGTCAATTTACCACCCCTGGAAAGGCACAGCGTACTTGTTCCTGTGACTGCAATTACATCACATTCACAGAAAGCGACAGCATGTATGCATTTGTAGCAATACAAAGATTATGCNTTCACAGAAAGCGACAGCATGCATGCATTTGTAGCAATACAAAGATTATGCTGCTAGAATCCGTGTGTCATGTGCAACCATTTAAAGATAATAAGAGAAGTATGAACTTGTGGTTTTAGTTCAGAAAACAGGTTTTAGTCACGCCTGATCTCACCCCCATGCCATATACAAATGATTTATCAGGTCCCTTTGGCATGAAATTACAATATGCCACCTATTTTTCACAGTTATTTTTATTTTTAGCATGTAGGGTTAATGTGTTTTAAGCAAGTCCACGAGCTTTCCTCAAAAACTAACCAAGGAGTTTCACTACGCAACTGAGCTGTCAGTAAGAACAAAACTAAACCACAAACTCAAATCAGTTACCAAACGTGAAACTACCTTAACCCACAATGATCTTGCAGTCAAGAAAATCAAGAATTAAATTCCCCCTACAGAGCAAGATACAAGAAAAGAAATTAAACAGCATTAAAACAGGCAGAGGAGCATTTACAAACAAAAACAGGCAGGACAAAGAAAATCCAGCAGTATAACAAACTCATGATAAACAACAGGTGGCAGCAATAACGTAAAACCAGGTGAGAAACAAGCAAGACAACAAGCAAAGCTAACTGGAATTAACAGAGGTTAACATTTCAAAATCACAGAGAAGTTAAAAAAGCACAGTAATGTGAAACTTAAAAAGAGGAAATTCAAGCCAACACAATAAGGAAGTCAGAGGTGATGACACCATGTGATGTATATGTGTGTATTTAAGGCTCTATGAGCACATCTGTGTCCCAACTGTTTGTTGCACATCCTTAAAATTCTCCAATAATGGGATTTTTAGTGGATGTGTGTCATACCTCTACCAATCAACTGTCCATGCATGGAAGATATAATACAAGACAGAAAAGCCTGATTACACACACACCGGTCACTTTATTAGGTACACCTGTTCAAACGCTTGTAACACAATTTTCGAAGCAGCCAATCATTTGGCATTTAGTGATGTCAACATGGTTAGGATGAACTGGTGAAGTTCAAACTGAGCAGCACAATAAGAAATAAAGGAGATTTAAGTGACTTTGAATGTGGCATGGTTGTTGGTGCCAGAAGGGCTGGTCTGAATTTTTTTGAACTGGGATTTACGCACACAACCGTTAACAGAGAATGGTCTGAAGAAGAGAAAATATCCAGTGAGCAGCAGTTGCCTGGACCAAAATGCTTTGTTGATGTCAGAGGCCAGAGGAAAATGGGCAGACTGATTTGAAATGATAGAACTGTAGTAGTAACTCATATAACCACTGGTTACAATCAGTGTATGCAGAATGCCACACCAGAGGCAACTCCTGTCAGAAAACAAAAGCTACAATTCACACAGACTCACCAAAACTGGACAATAGAAGAAAAAAGGTTTACTGGTCTGATGGGTCTCAACTTCAGCTGCCATCATGGGTGTTGTTAGGTCTATTTTAGTCAGTCTGGAACCACCCTAAAATGTAGCTCTGTTTGGTTAAAATCTTCGTACGAGGTCGTTTTCTGTTGTTGTTGGGCTGGCTTTGAAAGTAGAGACCAGTTTGTTCTCTATCTGTTATCATCAATGAAAAGAAAAAAGTCTTAATAATTATCACTTCTCTCACCTGTAGACTGAGACAGGACAGGGACAAGGAGGACAGAGACATCTGCCGAAGAACCAGCTGGGGGTAGTTTAACCACCACAGCCTACCTGAGTATTCCTGCTGATCATGTCCATCCTGTTATGACCACAGTGTAGCATCATTTGATGGCTACCTCCGACAGGATATTGCAACATGTTGCAAAGCTCAAATCATCTCCAACTGGTTTCTTGAACATGACATTGAGTTCTCTGGACTCCAATGGCCTCCACAGACTTCAGATCTCAATCTAGTAGAGCAGCTTTGGGATGTGGTGGAATAGGAGATTCTCATCATGGATGTACAGCTGACAAATCTGCAGCAAGTGTGCCGTCATGTCAATATGGAGCAAAATCTTTGANGCCGTCATTTCAATATGGAGCAAAATCTTTGAGGCATGTTTTCAGCACCTTGTTGAATCGATACCATGAAGAATTAAGGCAGTTCTGAAAGCAAAAGGGGGTCCAACCTGGTACTAGTAAGGTTGTCCTAATAAAATGGCTAGTGAGTGTACAATGATGACCTTCTAAAATTGATCTGAGGGGGTTGGAGGACAGAAGTGAGATGGAAGGAAGGATTTTCAATCAGGACACATTTAGTTAGGTCTTCATTAAAATTGGTCTTTTTTCCCATTCTTTACCATTTTGAGCTTTTTACGATACTATTGTTTTCAATCACCATGTAGTTAGGCTTCAACAAAGATCCACTTGGGTTACATTTTGACACCAAGAATACTTAATGCAGGTTAGGAAAATCCTCCATTTCATGAAATGCAACAAACTGGTAAATATGCAGATAATTTGCAAAGATTTGTCACATAGATCTTAATGAAATCTTACACAATATACAAACTATAAGAATCAAAAAGTAGTAAAAACATGATTAGCTTTCTTTCCAAGGAGCTTGCAGCTGTGTTTGCATGTTCACAAGCGAGGAATTGCTCTTGGCATCAAATTCTCAGACAAAACTGCCAAATTTGTCACCATGGGAATGAGAACAGCTTTGAAGAGACTTTTCAAATCCACAGTGTTTCAAATACTGACCAAACAGCCAAAAGAAGAAGCTTTGTCTAAATAAAAGTGGGACAAAATACATGATTCTTTGCTTCTGTCTTTAGTATGCAAGAGAATTGAGAAGTTTATCCTTTGCTGAATGTGCCTTGAACACCATCAGACAGGTAGTGCTGTAGAGGCTTACTTAAAAATTAGATATGGCAAACAACCAATCATTTTCCTATAAATCAGCCTAGCTCGTTTAACTGATTATTCACCAACACTGGTTCCTATGAGGCTAATCACAAATGTCAAACATCTACATTGATGCTGGAAAATTACCCCAAAGTACTCAGTTTACGCAACAATAAAGTGGAAGTAGTAAAAATGAGCCTGCTTATTAAATTAGTATGGAACAAATGGAGTTGCTCATTATGGTTTTATAGTCACAAATCTGTGAGACATGCTAGAGGACAACGAGTGGTAAATCTTTTGATTTGACTCGTGCTTGTAATAACCAGAAAGACATCTGACACCCAGTTCTGCATTTTTAATCACCAGTTTTTATATTCTCACTTAATCTCCAAATGCTCCAGTTCTGTCCTCCCAAGTGCGCCCTTAAAGTTTTAATTTTATTTATTCATCTTGTGATAAATTTTACAGGACTTGCATGAATGAATTTTTTTCAAATGAGCTGCTACTTCAAGAGCGAGCTATCAATATTTAACTTGGCTGAATTGTTCCATAGACAACCAATGATTCATCCAGTCAAGGTGAGAAAGTTGAAAAGATTTGTTCTTTGATGCAATACAAAGCAAACACATCAATTACCTCTTAATCAAAACTGTGTCAAACAAGATGAAGAGAATTAAACTGCTAACATGAGAAAGCCTTTCTGTGACGCCTTCAGTGATTAAGATTCTGCCTGAACTCGTCTCAGTGGCTTTAAATCCTGTTTAGTCAGCAGTGTTTAGTGGGGAATTTAATGCTAGCTTAAAGAGGAGGAATGGGTTGGAGGTCGGGTGGAAAAAAGAAAAGAAAAACAATGACTACGATGTCGTCATCCTGCTCATAAGGGGAGTCCCTGCTATTCCCTGCGCTTATTCCACCAGATGCGTAGGATGCTTTAATATACATCCTGGAAAAGAATGAACTGAGCTTCCTGTTTTGGGAACGGCAACTGTAACCCAGTAAGCTTCAGTCGGCATCATGACTCTCTGCTGAACTGATGATGGCACTCCAAGTTGGAAAAAAAAGAAATAGTCAGAAAAATATACTGAGAAGGCCCAAGGGTGATGCTGCAAGCAAAGAGAGGGCAGAGAAATTTTCCAACTGTTATCAAAATACACAACTGCACCCCTCTTCACAGTTTGGTATGTGAGCATCATGCGATGGGCAGCTCACTAGAAAACAGAACACATGCACTTCATCAGCAGGCTACTGACAGCTTGAGAAACAACAGTGTGTTTGTGCATGTGAATGTTCTCCATTGTGCATTCTCCAAGAAAAGAACTGCAGAGAAAATGAATCCTTAATGGCTGTACAAATGATTGAGTTCCAAAGTTACAGATGGGTTTTTGTATAAATAAATTGATGAACTTGGATGGTCCTTTTTTCTGTTAAAACTTTATTTTCTCTAAACAAACCTTAAAATGATTACATGCTGATTCGCTAATTGGCGCATATATGGATACAACTTGTGAACGACTCACTGGGATAAGCTAACATCATTATATAGCAGAATTTTTGTTTATGCTTGGGATTTTTAATATCCAAATCAACAAGCAAAACTATGGAGGAGTTAAAGTGCCACAATGAATTTATTAAATGTATCATTAAATAACAATTTAAATGTGTCATCAAATAATTAAAATGACAATTAAATACATTAATATGTTATTAAATGTATCACTCATTCATTAAAATGCCAATTAATGTATGTAAAAACATATATAATTATTTCACTATTTATTACTTCATGGTAATAAATTGCACTGCATCATTCATTTATTTTATCTGTCAAACTAGTCCATCAAAGTCAGTAGGCGGGGCTAACGCTAATCCAGTATGATCCATTACTTTGGTCCTTAACTGAGAGGCTGGAGAGAGATGATGGATGAGTTTTGTAAACTTTTCAGGGAGATGATGAGAGACATTTTAGAGCTAGAAAATGATGCGGAAGCAGGACCTGCCTACCCAGAGCATGTAGCGAGGAAAGCAGAGAATTTATTGAAGTTGCTGGACCTTTTTCATCACTTTTCGACCAAAATATTGACCTTAGAGGAACTGCCAGTTTAGAAGATGTACTCCACCACTTCTGTGGTACCAGGGCACAACAAGCAGAACACACAGGGACTGGAGTGTTTGGAGTTCTGCAGTTCTGGAGCACCAAGTAGGAGTTCTGTTTAGAGCTTCCACAATCAAATCCGCTGCTTCTCTCAGCAGCTCCTTCACCTCGCACACTGCCTGATATTTTGCAGCAGTTAATAAAAGCTTGTTCTATGGATTTGTTTAATAGAGTATCTAAACCAACGTAGAAGAATAACGCCACACAGTGTACTGGAATGTGTTTACCAGCTCTGCATCGATCCATTATCTGGAGTGTATTTGACTGGACTTGTGCAAAGGGTAACCAATCAGGCGTCAGGATCCGCCCCCTGACTTTGATGGACTAAGCCGACAGATAAAAAAAATTTATGATGCAGTGCAACACAGGACCATGAAATAATTAATTAAATAGCGAAATAGTTATGTTTTTACATACGTTCATTTGTATTTTAATGCAATAATGATACATTTAATAACACATTAATGTATTTAATTATCATTTTAATTAATTAATGACACATTATAGGTTATTATTTAATGATATATTTAATTAATTCATTGTGGCACTTTTACTCCTCCATACAAAAGTGCTGATTTTGGTGTATGCAGTGTCACTCTAAACATATTGTGTCTCTTTTACAAGGACAAGGTGAATGTTTGTTTGATGTTTAAAATTTTAAACTAGTATTTTCTCAAACTTCTTAAAAAAAACATTTATTTTCCTCACACGCTAAGCCACCAAAATCTGTATTTTATTGGTGCTGACAGAATCATAGACACTTAATTTACATATTTAAACAAAAACTAAACTATTGTCTAAATTGATTGCAGAAAATGTCCCAGCTTACTAATTAAATAACAATGTCAGTGAGTTAAAAACATTCATATTTGTGCTTTCAATAGCAATTTGTAACCTTAAGCAAGCCATGTGGTCCATCCATTGTAGGAATAGCCAGCACAGCTAGCTAACCCATATATTGTTTAGAAGTTTATTTTTTTCCACACCATTTTTTTTCAACTTTGAAGGGAATTGAAATGGCTAATCAGCAATTGGCAACACATTTTAGGGCATAGGGAGATAAAAAGGAATGTTGAAAAACATTAATTTCCCCCATTTTTTTTATTTTTTCTTGGCAAGCGCTAACTGATGCTAGCTTAGCGGTGCTACAACAGGTTTTGATGAGAAAACAGGAATTTGGCACAGAAATTCCTAACCTAAAACCTTTTCATATAGGGCATTTTCACATATATTGGCAGTAAATTTACAGATAAATTAATGATGGTTTAATTGCACCTGGAGGAATGTTTTACTACTGTGCATGCTGATCCATTAAGGTTTTCTGTGTAGCTAAAATGAACACATTCATTATGACAATCATTTCACTTTTTATTTTTATGCTGTCACAAGTGAAAATACTTTCTGTGAAACAACATTATTAAACAAATAGTCTTTTTTACTTGTTTTTGTTTGACTGCAATTATCTAATAGTGGGCATGTTTAAGTGTGATGTGACGATAAATCTGCTCAGCGTTGTTGACTTTGCACTGTTCAACGTGTCTAACCAGCTAATTCAGAGACCACAAATTTAAAATGTGAGAGGCAATTTGACCTTTATTTAATGATCTTTTTATGAATTAACCCATTTTATCCCACCAGCAAGTAGTAGTCAGTCATTTTCTTTATCTTCTGTGAGCTCTAAAAGTGTTGTTTTAGCTTTGGGCAGCTAATGCAAGTTTTAAAATAAAAGGATAGGCTGTGTCCTCTAAATGTTATGATCGCATGACCTGGCACCTTGACTTCCTGTCACAAACTTGTAAAAGAGGAAGTTAGTAAAATAGCTTACTTAACAGATATAACTAAAATGTATTGTACATACATGCTTTAAAGGGTCTGATATAATGAGAATTATATAATTGCAGGTATCATTTGATGATAAGAGTAAAATTAGTTGCTGCTAGCATAACACACAGGTGTCAAAGTGTTTGGGCTCTTTATTTAACTTGTGAGGTTTTTCTTTTTTTTGTGTGTGTGTTTTGTTTTGTTTTACAAAATTTAAAACATTAGAGGTTTTGGATCTCAGCTTAAATTAACCCAAAAGTAATGTGTGCTGCATCACTCCTACAGTTACTGCTGAACAGTGTTGGTAATAACGG
>CM047998.1:11341774-11355286 GCA_026261665.1 Melanotaenia duboulayi
TCTATCTATCTACGTTCGTAGTGTCTTGATGGGTCGTACAGAAATGCATGGATGGTCCTGCTTACACACTCTTTCTTGCAGCTCTTCCTTGCACAGCTTGTGCCAGGTTACAAAAATCAGGAGTGTACGTTTGTCTGAAAAATTAATCTTGACATCAGTTTTGGTTCATGCTGCTGTCCGCAAGGCTAAGGATGGGAAGAATAAACTTAGTGTTAGTATTATAATGGTCCTCAGTTCCACAGCAGGAACAACAATAAAGTCTCTTCACTCTGAAAGTGCCCATTGGCCTTAGCAATGTTTTTCAGTACAGAGGATTAACTTTTTTAAAAAAGAGTGTATTTTGTTTCATTTTAAGGGCCCGATTGTACTTGATTTTGACGCCCACACAGAAAAGTGCAGGCACATTCGAGGAAATGTTCTTAATATAGCACCGGCTTTGATTCTACATGTCCAACCAGGCTCCATATATGCCATAAAGATAGCCATAATTAGAAGAGGTGTTCTATACATGTTCACTACTAATCAACTCCATGCAGTCATGCAGTCTCTGTTGACATATACTCAACTAGATGTACAGCATTTTACACAGGAATAAGTCAAAAATAATAATAAAAATAATGGTCAGCCAAGTCACTAACCCTCTTACCTCCTCAATGCAGATGCCAAAGAACCCTTTTATCTCTAAGATGCTACAAACTTTACAGAACAGCATTTAATGGTTTGGACATTACAACAGTATAGAAGGATATGATGTTCTCAACCAGATAGCACCTGCAAATGTAGACAGAAAAGCCTTGTGTCTTGGCCACACATCTGGCTTTTGAATACACTTTCCTACCATCAATGACTGAATTATTGAGCATTAAGTGCACTGCTTAACCTGTCTGTATAGTCTTTCTTTTCTTGAGGTCAAGGAATTGACATGATTACCTTAAAGGCAGACATAGATTAAAGTTTAAAAAAAGGAAATAAACACCCTTTTCTATATCTTCTTGTCTTTCTCCAGACATGTTTGGCTACTTTCTCATTCAACCACAATGTTTCCCTTTGGATCACTTCAGCTGCAGCTGCGGTTGAGACCAGAACGACCATAAAGCAGTCAAGTCAGAAGCGTGCTGCCATACTTAAAGCTCCTTTGCTGTACCTGCCTAGATTTTCCCATCTCAGTGGGAAATTTTAAATGTGAAACTACTACAAACTTTTGTAATCGAAACACCAGAAGGTCCCAGAGGTCCAGATGTTCTCCAAGGCTGTCAAGGCAGAGCATAGGTATAAATTCATGAAGAAAAAAGACAAATGTGATGTTCAATATTAAAGTGTGCTGAAACCCATGGATGATCAAACTGATGGCAAAGAGGCCAAGAGCTAATTTACATAGCCAAATGCTTAAGAGCGTTTTGAATCTGATCCTGTTGCAAAAGCGGCTGGTTTGAGTTTACCCTTGAGAATATTTGCAAAGTAGTTTGTTCATGGTCTGCGTTACATGCACATGTCGAAACGCCACATCAATGTTATTTGCAGCTGCTCTGGGATGGCGGTAATGTCCTCTCTCACATCAGTGGATGAAAGAAGCATCTTTATGTACGTATAAGCACAGACCCAAGAGAGGCATGCACAGAATATACGGTAAAGATCTCATCTTCCACAAATCAGAGAGAATTGTGACATTTGCGCTGAGGTAAGCTACTCTGAGTCCACAGGAGATCAAGCTAAGGAGATTTAGATGAACAGATGCATAACAGAAAAAAACAGAAGACAATATCCAGCTTGGACTGTGTCAGCTCTTTGTCTAGTCAGACATATACTATTCTATTGTGAATTATGGTCACTCTCCTGGTGCTGTTTTGTAGATTCATATAACATTTATTCAAATAGCTATTGCACAATTTTTGAAGGACCAAACAAAGATTGGTATACCGCAAAGTTTTTACTCTAAAAACTGAATTCATTTATTGACTTATGGTCAGTAATTTCCCGAGGTGAAAAGCTTTCCATTTATCTCTCCATCCCCTGGCTATTTCAAAGAATCAATGGCTGTTCGGAGGGAGTAAGTTGATAAACATCTTTTATGGATGTCTCGTGCAACTTTTTTCCACTCTGCTTGAGGTAATAAGATGGGACAGTCAAACAAACATACACAAACGGGCCTTGTATTTTCACCCAGTGTTTGTACGCAATGCCACTAACAGGCTTCCTGCCAACTTCTCCTTTTTCCTCCTCAGACTGCAAAAGCACCACTGCCTTCACCTCCACCCCTTCTCCCCCTCTCTTCCTCACAGCCTCCCATTTCTCTTTTTCACTTCACCACAAGGCAAACACAAAAGGAAGCAAAGTGCGTGTCTGTAAGAGCGTTAGCTGAAGCAAGGACGAAGACAGCCAAGCAAAGGTGAAGAAAAAGAAGAGGAGAGGGAGTGGACATTATTTCATGAACAAGACTCGGTGCCCTTCTTCACTGCACCAACACCAGCTGGGATGAGACGTGGAATCCCCCCCACCCACTTTTTCTCTTTTGGTTGTCTCTCCACCTCTTATGCCTTCAATGGGAGCATTGTATGAGCTGGAGGAAGGATATGAGGTCCCATTTGGCTGTCATTGACATGTAAAAAGAGTGTGGCAGTGACAGCTGACGAGATCAGTGGCCTGTAATTAGCTGAGGATGTAGGATGGACTCTCACCCATAAGTGTCAAAACCACACACAAAAATGGGCCAGCCTATCCACATATGGAGATAAAGAAAATATATAACAGACATATTAACACAACAAAAATCTGCAGAAGCTTATTTGCCTGTAGGTAAAATTATGATTTATCTATTTATTATCTATCTATGTGTGAGGTTTCACACTGACTCCAAACGTCTCAGGGTGCTATAAATCTATAGGTGTGAACCATGCGTTCTGGCCTGGGGTGTCCTAGACATTTAAATAATAAAATCTTTTAGTGCTCTGGGGAGAAATTTTGATCCACAACTGAGACATTCATGCATGGGAGACACAGGTGTGATAAGCCAAGTGTGAATAACAGGTTAGTCTCATTACAGCTCATAAATCACATCTGGATCATACATATAGAACCAGATGAAAAGTGTCTGCACTTGTTTTTCAGTGAATGAAACAAAGATCAGCATTAGCAGTGTTTAGCTACCTTATAAGCAGCCGGGTCAATGACTGGATATAGTTCTGAGATATTTAGTACACTATTATTCATCTATATAATTATGCTTACAGACAAGTAGCATTCCAGAAAAAAGTTGGGCTTTTATGAAAAGTAAAATGTAATGAAAATTTACCAAAAAAGTCAATCTGATATATACAGTAGCAGTGTTCTGGAAGATCCTACAATTAGATTAGTTAAAGACAGGTCAGGGTGCCAGGACTGGGTATAAAAGGAGTATCCACCAATGAAAGTATTTTCAAGGAAAGACGTGTCACATTTCACCACTTAGTCCCATAACAATCCTTTTCCATGCAAGAACTTTGGTCTTTGAACATCTGTAGAGCACAATAGCATGAAAATATTCAGGGAGAAAAAGAAGTTTAAGTGCATTAATATGTATATTAGAATACTGGAGATACAGGCGCTATCATTAAGGTGACATCTTTTTCTTCATGTGTGCTTAACTGGCCTGCAGGCAGTCCAGTTCTGTCTCGTGTTGAAAATGTATGGAGCATCATGAAGAAAAGATTCAAACAACAACACCAGACTGTTGAGTAGCTGCAATCTTGTAGTCAGCAGAAATTAACACGGGTTCCTCTGAACTTCAACAATAAATATTCTCAGTTCCCATTGAAAAGTGTAATTAAAAGGAAGCTGATGCAACACAACATGTCTCTCTCTATGTTTACATTTAGGTTAGTGAAGGCATTGACAAGGTTAGATTTTTTTTGCATTCCAGGACATTTACTGTTTATACATAAGCTCAAGTTTGGGTGTGGTCTACTTGTAAGATGTAAGATTTATTTATTTATTTTAGCTAGGCTCTGATCTTCATTACCTCAAATGTGCAGCACCATGGTTCAAAATGATCCAAATTTAGTTTAAATATTTGATCATTTTCCCCCAAAGAAAAAAAAACGTTGCTGCCACTACCTCTACATCTCATCAGCAATACCAATTTCCTGTTACTCTGAATTATTCACTAACTTGACCTTCAACTGTTTTATGTAGATAATTTCTTCTCTACCAAGTCGACACTTTGTAACGCCTGCTCAAAACACAAATTCCTGTTTATCAACCAGCTTTAGCAGTGTTGAAAGGTGTATTTCATTACTTTCAATAGAGAACTTTCTTTAACTTGTTGAGGAACAGACCTTTTTTTGTGCACTGATGCGTTTGATTTGATAATGATCAGATGCTCAAGATGCTCAAGACTTTCCCTTGGGGCAACTTTAAAACAAAACTCTGAAAATAAGATTTGCTATAAAAAGGTAAAAAAGACAGGTAATTATATCTAAATCTTAAACAGCACCAGTCTCACTGCATGCTATTATTCTGCTATTCTCCACAGTCAAAGGGGCCTCTTATTTTAGGACAGTGCAAATCGGTATGCAACAGACAAGTTACCGTGGTGATTAAGCCCTTCTTTCAAGCTTGGGTCTCATCTAAAGGTGGGCCCTCTCTTTGAAACAGAGGATCTGGGCTTGTGTCAAACCACGACAAGGTTCTCAGGGCGACATGAAAAACCAGCCGATGACAGTTGCTCTTCGGAGATGAGAGAAGCCATCTCGCTGCAGAGGACATCGACCTGCAAGATCCAGCTCTCTCATGGGAACCTGTGCAGGCTCCTCCTGACACATTGTGTGTCCCTCCATCTCACCCTGACTGACCTTTCCACTGAACTCTTTGATGTCCTGGGATCTGGACAGTAATGAACTTGGAGGCCTGTTGAGTGAGATAGCGTAATTGGAAAAATGGCCAATAGAGTGGGATGTAGAAGGAGATAAGGTTATTTGCATGCAAGAGTTGTTCAATGTAACCAAAAAATAAACACTGTATTACTCTATGGTGAGATATCCTACTAAAAACTTACAAAAAAGAAAAAAAAATCAACTCTGGCAAGATGATGCATTAAAAACTGTCTTAATAGCATGAAATGACAAATACTTCCGGGTGTGGTTAGGGTCGATTGCATTGTCTTTTTATGAGTAAAATGAGCAGGCTAATTAGTAAATAATGAAATTTCTATTTTAAAAATTTTAGATTTAAGTGTCAAAATAATTCACTTTGAGACTATTGGGCAAAAAAAAGGATCAGAAATTTGCTCTCCAGCCCTTTTCATGCTGCCCTTTAAATGTGGGACTGATGTCAATCCGTTGTAAGGTTTGGAAGAATTGGGGCTGAAACTGATGCATGGCAGCAGAGGTAGTCAAAGAACTGAATCAATATGTGCTCTGTCAGTGGTAATGCACAGGAACACTCAGTCTTGTGGAAACTATAACCCTTTTCACATATTGGTTGTGCCTCATTGGTTAGACATGTTAAACCACCACACATGCCAAACAGACATGACTCAGCCCTGCATCAATGACAGAACCATTGATTTGAAAGGCAATCCACAATGCCGGCTTGGCATTACAAATGTAGGCCATTTTACCTCTATTACTTCCTTGCTGGCTCAGAGGCACATCGATAGGGGATCAACCCTCTTTGCTGCCCCTGTGCTTTCACACATGACCTAGGTGTACAATGATATGCGAACTTGAAATGCATATGTAAAAAGACTTTTTGATGGGTGATTTGGTAATGTACGTGAAAGCAGCCCTTATTTTATATATGATTAACTGACCTGTAAGAAAGGACAGACAGAAAACACTGCTCCAATCTACAACATTATCACTCTCTGGTGACGACAGCTTGTCTTTCAACATCACCCACTGATGCTAACACTGTGTCGAGATTATGAACAAAGAAGGAACATTTCTTTTTCCTATTGGTATTTTATTGTTTTTTACAAGCTCGGTTTTAATGAGTACTTCACAACAGATTTTCTTTTTATCTCAGCTATAACATTTTTATTGGTAACTAGTGGGGATGCTAACATGCTAAATTGAAATGCCAAACATTAGCATGCTAGCACTGTCATGAGCATGTTAAATACTCCATACTAGTGTTTAGTTAAAAGTAATGTTGTACCCAACATACAGTCTCAAAAGCCAATATTTTAATTCTTTTTATTTAGTTTCAGTGTCTGATTTAACGTCTTTTATTTGCTTTTGGCAGCATAAGGTTCATACTGGTTGTTAGCATGAGTGTCAATGACTTTCATCACTTCTCTGCTTTTACATTCATGTATAAAACATACTTTTCATGTGTCTATTTAAATACAGAACAATAAGGTAACTGATTCGGACATAGATAAACTCCTTGGAAACAGTAATGGAAGACAGACAGCTAGCTGTGAGAATATCTAAGGTTTCACCAGTCTGACCTGTAAACACTTAGTTATTATGGAGGGACAAGGACAGCATTTATAATCCGCTTTCTCATACAGTTACCGCAGCCTTCTTGGAAATCAGTTTCAGTCCATCAGATTTTCTGCAGGATATAACAACTTAATTACACATTACCTCTAAAAATAAGCTCCTATTTAAAGAAGTTAGTATGTGTAATCCCACATCAGTTTATTTAAAGGTTATAGAAATCTTCTTTCTCACAACTGAAGCTTACGTGCATTATCATTTTATGGACAGATTTTGATATTTCAGCAATGAAAACACTATTTTCAGTTTCTTCTGTATAAATTTTATTGACAAAGACAACTCCACATAAAGATAAAAAAAAAGAATATCACAAGTTGAAATAATCAGATCACAAACACACGTCATGTAGCGATATAAAAGTGAACAAAAATTAGGACACTTTTGGCGATATTTTAAGTTTAGTGGTTTAACATAGATGATCATTAAATCCCTGCCACTGATCAGAAACATTAAGATATTCATTTCTAATTCTAACTTTGTCAAACACCTTGATTAAAATAGAGCATTTCACAAAAAAAATACTAAAAAAATGTAAAATATACTGCAGAATATTATGAAATGCCACCAACAAATATGACCTTTCAGTGCTGTGGGTTATGTTTCTTGGGTTTTTCTGATAAATCTCTTTTGCCCTCTGGTGGTCATTTGTAGCAATTGAAGATGCAGCCACAGACAAGTCGCATCACATGTGCTCCGGATGGTTCTGCAGNTATTTGTAGCAATTGAAGGAGCAGCCACAGTCACATCACATGTGCTCCGGATGGTTCTGCAGACAAGTGATGAACTCTTTCACCTCCTTCCCTTCGAAGCAGATCTGATAGACTGCAGCAAACAGAGGAAACCTGATGGAGAAGAATATTAAGTTTGATTAAAAGGAAATATTGGGACACCCTTCCTGAGGTAATAAATGTCTATTCAAGAGCAAGATGGAAGAAGCATCTTCAACAGGTAAAAAGAAATATCAGATGCTGATGAGACCAGCAATGTGTGATNGACAGGTAAAAAGAAATATCAGTGGTTTTCATAAATTCACACTTTTCCAGCTAAAATTAAAAGAAGTGCAAGATGCTGATGAGACCAGCAATGTGTGATTTGGAAACAGCGGCCCTGAGGCAGAACCAGAGGTAGCAAAGATTAAAATAAGATTCTCTTTGAGAGTAAAGACGGATGGAAGCAAGAATGAGGACATCAGAGGGACAGCAGATGTTAGATGTTTAGAAGACAAAGTCAGAAAGGCCATACTAAGACAGTTTGAGCATGTGAAGAGGAGGGATAGAGAATATATCAGTACTGGGATGCTGAGTTTGGAACTACCAAGACCAAAGATGAGATTTGTGGATATAATAAAAGAGGACATGAAGTCATTTGGTTTAAGAAAGAGGATGCAGAGGATAAATTTAGTAAAACTTCTGTATAGTCCAATTTAAATTAAAATAATAACAAATATGGGCATGCTTTATGGCCAACTTGTAGCTGACAAGCTGCTACTGTATGGTAAACACTCTGCACAGTGCTCAGTGGCCATTGCTATTAACTGAGCTGAAAAACCTTGCAAAAGGAAAGCAACCCATTCTCTTAACTGAGCCATTAAATTGTTCACTTTTGCATAATGACTGGGTATTATTAGTGATTTAAATATGAAATTGAAGCACAAGAAACAAAAATGGCAACAAAATAACCATATTTAATGGTCTGCATCACATTAAAATGACTCATTTAGGCCAGGAAGGAACTAATACTAGCAGAAGTGAACTGACTTGTTGACCATGTCCCTCTTTTGCAGAATCCTGTACACCTCAGCTGAGGTCATCGGACCTTGAAGCTTCTGGCCGTTGAGCATCTCTGCCTCCAGCTCACCAATAGACTGAGGAAAAAGACAAAGAAACATAATCTTATGAACATGTTTTATATGTCATAATTCAATTTTCTAGTCTATTTAAGAGATGCTATCAGACACTAAAAGTATTGCATCACCACGGAGAAACTACCTTCTTACTGCCATTGATCTGCTTGTTGGTCAGCAATATTACTCAAGTTAAATTCAATAAAACGTAGTAAGGAGATAAATAATAGCCAGATGAGAAATTAACTCAAGTTTTAGAACAGATCTGCTTCACTTTCACTAGAATGGTGAAATCTTGCATTGGTTTAGGTGAAGCATGCACCCTGACCCTTTTCTAAGGATATAAATGACTTCTCAAGCGAACTAACTACATCTTTTGAAGTTTTTGTTTCTTCGCCAACTCACTTTGGACGTTCGGACGAAGGCCTCTGCAACTTTGCGGTTCCGCCCGCCGTAGCAGGTGGTGATGAGGTCGGCCACGCCGCAGCTTTCCAGGAAGGTGGTGGAGCTCACCTGTCCTTTGCAGAACAGCTTAGCAAAGGCCACCATCTCCATAAGTCCCAGCCTGATCACGGCCGCTTTAGTGTTGTCTCCGTAACCAAGACCGTCACAGAATCCAGCACCTACTGCAACAATATTCTGCAAATTTTTTAAAAGCAAGATTTTAAATCAGGAAGCATGTGTATTTCTGTAAAATAACAGGCTGAATTTTACCCCATGAGGGCCTACCTTTAAGGCCCCACACAGCTCCACTGTATCGCACTCTTTCACAACTGTAATTCGAAAGTTTGGAGTCTGCAGCAGCTCTTTGAATATGAGGCCATTTGCTTCATTTTTAGCCCCTGATTGAAATACCAGAGCAATGAGAAACAGAAAGAAACAAACAAAAAGTGACTCAGTCTTCTATATCAGGGACGTTACACTGTGCTGACAACCATAACACAACACCTAACTTGCATCTGAACGCTTAAAAAAACAGAATCTAACCAATGGTGGTTTCACAAAACTTCTCATCGGCCACCTCGTTGGCGATGTTGGCTCCCATCAGGACGCTGACCTCAATCTCCAGTTTCTCTCGAATGATGTCTGAGATGAGTTTTAGTCCATCTGGTCCCTCATCAATGCCCTGGAAGACAATAAAATACCAAGTATGAGAACCTCTAGGCTGGATAGAGCAAGGACTTTCTCTGAAATGCTCAACTCTTCTATCCTGTGATGCTATTTGCAGAAAACATGATCAAAGTCAGGAGACAACTTCCCCTTTGTGCTGTAAGAAAATCAGACACGAGAACAACCACAGAATCTTACTTTGATCAGAGATATCCCGATGGTTCCCTCGGCCACATGAGGTTTCATCTGATCACACAGCCTTGTGATGAACTGGTGCGGGACAACAAAGATGAGGATTTTTGCTCCCTTCACAGCTTCTGTGACTTCAGGGACGGCGATCTGGACAGGCATCAACACAGTTAGTGCTAGAAAGAACACTGAAAATTTAGTAAACTTTTCATAAATAGAGGGGATAACTGATTTAGTAAAATACAAGAAAATGTCACACAGTCTAAATAAGATGAAGATGAAAAGAGCAAGGCTTCTACAACATGTTAGTGACCCAAAACACACATCAGGATACACTCTCAGTGATAGACTGATTCAATATGCTGAACAAGCCACAGGTCACTGTTGGATTGAGATGACCCAANAGATACACAATGATTTTTCTCAATGATAGGCTGATTCAATATGCTGAACAAGCCAGGTCACTGTTGGATTGAGATGACCCAAGAAAAGCTCCAAGAACTTAAGGAGCCTTAGTTACAACTAAACCGCTATATAATATGTGACTTGGCCACAGCAGGTCATTATGAAAATGTATTGGTAGAAATGCATTGGTGTTGCAANNNCGTGACTTGGCCACAGCAGCTCATAGTATTGGTAGAAATGCATTGGTGTTGCAATTATTAAATTTTCATGGATTATATTTCTTTTTCTGTTTCCTACACAAACATGGCAGATGCCATATCTACAGCAGAATACAGGCGTGTTATGCAACCAACACCACGATTAATTAAANCACAGCAGAATACAGGCGTGTTAGCTTATGTTATTAAAGGGCAAAGGGACAGGTAAATGACGTGGATTTTAACGATTATGCAACCAACACCACGATTAATTAAAAAAGGTGAGACAATAACTTCTGTTAATCATTGAAGCACGAACCAGCTCAGACACAACTGCATATTTGCCTTTTTAGAATAACAGAGGTTGTAATTACTTGTTCAATTTACAGCAATAAAAAGTATTAAACTTGAATAATGCAATAAAAAAAGTGCCTTTTATTACTCTAGCATGTATTTTGCCTATCTAAGCTGACATTCATTTTGTCATTTGGTGGTTTGTGGTACAATCGCAGTAATATTTCAAATTAAATAGGCATTTCTTTTCCATTAGATAGATTGTTTGAAGAGTGCAAGCGGTCTCCAATCACATGAAGATAAACTAGAGATGGGACACTCATGAACAAATCAGGTCTTCTGAACGGCTCTTTTAAATTACAGGGGTTAAAGCAAAAGATTATCCCAAACCTGAACTTATTTTTCTTTGGATTCAGTGATGATATGAACATCCCAAGTCTTGCAGTTTTTCAGCAGGACCTGGTCTAATGTGCTCAGCAGCTTCAAACATCTAAATTCAAAGCTAACAACCAAGCCAGATATCTGGGAGTAGTCATGAACTCAGAGCTGAATTTTAGCAGTTATATAAAGACAGTTGTGAAGCCAGCCTTTTATCACTTAAAGAACATATTGAGGATTAAAGGAATGATGACTCAGCAGGATTTATCTTTAGTAGACTGGACTACTGTAATGCTGTCCTCACAAGTCTGCCTAAAAAGTCCATCAGACAGCTGCAGTCAGTCCAGAACGCTGCTGATCGAGTCCTCACTAAGACCAAAAAAGTAGATCATATAACTCGAGTCCTCAGATCTTTACACTGGCTTCCAGTCTCTCAAGGAATTGACTTCAACATCCTGCTGTTAGTTTACAAAGCACTGAATGGTTTAGGACCAAAATATATTCAGGATCTTCTGGTTCGTCATGAACCAACCAGATCCCTCAGGTCATCAGGGTCAGGTCTACTTTCTGTTCCCAGAGTCAGAACTAAACGTGGAGGGGCAGCGTTCAGCTTTTATGCTCCTCACATGTAACAATGAGAACTGAGTCGCAATTGCAAGTCAAGACATGTGTGCCATCATAAAAGTCTAATGTCCAACACGCTCCATTCACGTGAATGAATCTATGGGCAGATTTTATTATTATGATTTTTTATTATCATTTTTATATATTGTGAGTTTTGCAGTACTGAAGGTTCATGTGTGTAAAATTGTGTAATAAATTTGTTTTGTTTTTTGTGTGCCACAAAGTTTTTTGATGAGGGAAAATCCAAAATAGTGACGTCACTGTCGAAGCATGTGGATATGGAGCCACTTTATGGAATGGTTACAATAAAAAAACAAAGCAAAATAAATTATAACCAATATTTCAGAATAATTTCCACCAACAGTGTATGGTGGGGTGTGTAAGTTTGAATTATTGTGATTCAGATCTTACCTTATAATTGCTATCAGCGATTATTTCCTTAATAAATAAGCCAGTCTGTTAAATGACTCTTTGAAATTAACAGCTCCTCAAGGTCCAGCTCCCTTCAAAGAGCCATAAAACTCAACTCTTAGATAAACACACAAGATATATAGGTCAAAGTTATCAAAGTTATCTTAGTGCATTTTCTGATTACACCCTGTTTAAAGATTGTAGAGGTGAATTGCATAACCTCTGCACACATGTGTAATCTAAAGAAAATGCTGCTAATCCTGAAACTTACCACATTTTTGGGCAGCTTGTGGCCTGGCAGATATTTGACATTTTCATGTTCTGTGTTGATAATCTCTGTGAGCTTCTTTCCGTCTATCATTTCCTCATAAACCCACATGTTCACTATTGGATCGAAGCGATTGGAGGCTTTGACATTGTGCCCGATTATTTTGGCGATGGAGGAACCCCTGGAAGAAGAATAAAAAACACCCACACATTTTTACACATGTAAGCACTGGAATCAGGAGCAGTCAAACTAACGTGGGCATTTGTGAAAGGATTAAAACCAAGCATGGGTTTGCACAAAGCAAACCTGATTGAGTGCATTGCATCTGCAGAGATTTGCATCAGAAAAGAGGCATTAAAGTAAACCTACAATATTGCATAGGTACTTTATTAAGTATACAACACCTTATAAGATTAAATACTATCTCGATGACACGGCTAGCATAAACAAAAGTGTATGTTCTTGCAGAGGAGCTTTTTTAAAAATTTATTTCAAGGTTGCTATAAAAGAAACGGGACTCGATAAAGAGGAGTGGCTCGTTTTAGCTCCCCTATGTCTGGTATGAAACAGGTAAAGACAGGCCTATCAGATTATTAATACAATGGGTTTACATCTGCTTAATCCGCGTGCAGTTAAACGCAGACAGCATATTAATACCACGATTAACTAAGAGGGCTCCTGTAGGTGAAATATGCATCAAACACACAGATGAAACGTTACCAGTTTCCAGATCCAACGATGCAGACTTTCTTCCCTGGCATTTTGTGAGTGGCAAATCCCTTATGTGCTCCCGAACAGTGTGTTCTCCACCAACCGTATATTATAACTTCCTTATACGCCCTAAAAATCGCTATAAACGAATTACTCCGCCCTGCGACCGCCACGGCTACACCTCTTAGTTTCTCTGGACTGAAAATAATACAGATGCCGGGTTTTATTGTGTTGCAACGAACAAGCTCAAACGACTCAACACATTCCTAATACTTAACACTTAAACATGCTCTCTCCTGTTTTAAGGTTCACACCCCTCAGCCGAGCTGTATTTATGAAGCCGACTTGATAAAGAAAGCGTACTAAAAACATAAAACAACAGAAAAATCTAATGTAATAGCGTATCAATGTTAAAAAGTTAGTTTATTGATAATTCTAGCCTAGAAACATGGGATCCTTACAATCACGTTATCTGGTTCCCACCAACAGAGATCAAGCCGGACAAAGTGGGGAAGGGCACTTCCGGTCATCACGATTTTTTTTAACAAATTGTCAGACTTTCCCAAAGCGATTTATTTTTAACCAAAAATAAACAAACAAACA
>CM047998.1:11367373-11411642 GCA_026261665.1 Melanotaenia duboulayi
AAATCCATCTATGTCAAATATTTTTCTATTCTATTGATATTTGAGTTTAATATTTATTTTATTCAGTATTTATTTACCTAAATACCTAACTATATTTTATATATTTTAATGCAATTTATTAATTTCTTTACCTATTTTTTTTTATCTATTTATCTACTAAATATTTTTCCTTGACCTATTTGCTTTTTTACAGTTTATTTTTTGTGAATTAAATATTTATTTATTCAATGATTTAAATTTCACAATTTCTTTTTGCACGTTTGTGTGTTTAGTTTAATTGGTGTTCTATACCTACATAGAATACATTTTTCATATATTTGTGTAATAAATGTTTTCCCATTATATTTGTTTAATTTGTATCTATTTATTTTATATGTATTTCATATTTATTCCTTTATTTTTAAAACATTTTTTAAGTAATTTATCTTTTTTCCTTTATATTTAATGTAAAAAATGTCATTCTTTACCTATTACTTTAATCTATTTACATATTTAATTTTTCCCTTTATATTTGCTTTTTTTATCTTTTTGTGTATTTCATGCTTGTTTATTTAACTCTTTTTGTGTACTTAGTTATTCTTTATTTTCCACTGTATTTCATGTAAAAAAAAATTTCTTTATTCTTTAGTTAATTTACATATTTTCTCATTACCCTTTCCCCCTATATATTCACTTACTTTTATGCAGTTATTTGTATTTAATATTTATTTAGATAGTTAAATGTCCTGATAAGAAATGTAGGAAACAGATTTTTAAAGGATTAGGATGATTTTTTATATTGTAAGTACTGTGAGTAAAATTATATAGCCGGTTTCATTTAGTCAGGGCCTCCTTTTTACAGAATAACTAGCTGAGCTGAGACTAACTGCAGTTCACCATGCTTTCATCTAGAAGCACTCACTCAGAAGACAAAGTTTAGCCTCAGCCATCTCTGATTCACCATGGCTCTCCATACATCGGGCCTGATGTACACAGTTATCTTCTCCTTGCTGGTGATGGTGATCGGCGTCTGTGAAATCTAAGGAGATGGAGAAAAACACACTCAGTGAACAGATGGAGGTGTCTTTTCTGGCTAATCTGAATTTAGGAGTCTTAACAATGACAGGTGAGATCTGGTTTTAATGTGTAAGGAATTAGTTTTTTTCTTGTTTGTGGTGAAGCGGTGGATCGTCTTCACTCGTATTTCATGTCTCAGGAGGAAAGTGCTCCTTTCTTGTTTTGTGTCTGAAGTTAAAGTTATGTTGCAGCAACATGGGTCGAAGCTGCCTTCATCACTGGAGTTGTGGACATTCCAGAGGAAATATGACAAAACACTAACATCATTTGTTGTCATTGTTCCATCTGTAAGTGGAGTTATGTGGGTTCCTGTCATGCAGATTTCTTTGGGTAATACANGAGCTGCCTTCATCACTGGAGTTGTGGAGACCGTTTATGACGCCACCAGGAGACTAATTTGGGCTCTCATTACTTTACAAATATCAGTTTCGTTCATCATTGATGTAACAGAAGCCTCGCTCAAGCAGCCTTGGCTAAAATCTTGAGTTCTTACAGGAAGATGATCACAATGGCATTCTCTCCTTGGATCACACACTCTCTATGATCCAAAAGTTTGATTTGTCTGCTTCTTTTAAATGTATGTTGTTCCTTGCAAATCCAATGCAAGATCAAAACCATGATGGATCCATTCCAGAGGAAATATTGGAAAACACTAACATCATTTTTTGTCATTGTTCCATCTCTAAGTGGAGTTATGTGGGTTCTGTCATGCAGATTTCTTTGGGTAATACAGAAATTTCCCTTTTTGATTGTAAGCTTTCTAAAACTGTGCACAAAAACTAAAGGAATTTGTGTTTAATTTGCCATGTCTTGTTCAAATTTTGAATATTTTGAACACAACTAGCAACAAAAATGACCTTCTCTGGCTCCACCTGCTGGTTTTGTAGTTTAGGTTTCCATGTTGAACGCCTTCCAGGACAGATCGCCCTGTTGCAGGTGGGTTTTAACAAGGAAATGCAGCATGTAAAATAAAGCCTTTTTTAGGTGCAACCTGGGAAAAACTACATAGAGAGGCTCGACAGCTGTTGTCTGCACAGGTTAGCAGGTGCTCAGTTCATAGCTGTTGAAATATCCCTGAAACACATAAAATTTCATATAGTTTCATTATTTTCTTGCTTTTTTTGTATTTCTAAGTGATCAGGATTTGATCCCGAGGTTTCAGACCTTGAACCCTGAGTCTAGAGGACAACATCTTAAAACCTATTTGCGGTTGTGGCTGTTCAAAGAGAAATACGTTCACCTCGGGACCGTCGGCTCTTTCCACATCTTCTTCTGCTCATGCTCTCGTCACAACCTCAGTTTTTCCTGCAACTCATCAGCAACTAAAAATGACCAAAAACGCTGAAAAACAATGTAAACAATATCCATTTATTTAGATATTCCAGAAATATTCTGATATACTGTAGATTTATTCCATGTTTGCACAAAGAAGACATAACTGGACACATTTAAAGGGATAAAACAGTCCAATGGCCCTCTGATTTAAAACTATAAAGCTTCTTTGTATTGTTTGTCTGATATTTTGAAGCAGTAACTTGTGCACAGAAATCACTCCTATAGGTAAAAAGAATAACAGCATCCTTCCCTTTGACATTTTAGGTTTTATATTAGCCAAAAACTGAACAAAACTAATTATATTTTATTTAAAATACAGTTTTAATATATTTTCCTTTAGCAATTTCTTGCATAACTTGACATAAACTGCATCTTTTCCTCTTAACTCTCATTGCATGGGTTAATCTTCATGTACATAAAACCTTTCCACAAACAATTACATTAATAGTTAAAAAAAAATAGGATAAAGCAGCTAATGANTGTTAATCTTCATGTACATAACAGTTTTTCCACAATTACATTGATAGTAAAAAAAAAAAAAAATAGGATAAAGCAGCTAATGACAAAACACTCACAGTGCATTGGTGTGAATTATGGCACGTTATCTCCACCAGGATCAATAATATATATAGATGGCAGAAGTTAAAATGTGAGGCCAGTGAGCATTTCAGCCTTTTGAAGTGTTCCCACAGCTTGTTGTGCAACTTCTCAACACTAAGAAGTTCTCAAATGAGTTGTGGACAGACGGACGGATATTAGGTCAGTTTTCAGTACGAAGCTCTGAGGTTTTTACTGGAATAATTTGTCTGATATGTGCACACGTGCTCACATCCACAGACATGTTTCTCTGTTAAGGCATGGAATGACCACTGAGGTAACGGCTATCTACTGCATCGCTTCATCACAGTTGCATTAAAAGAGGATTCCTGCCACACTGCTCCAAATGTAAGACGACATCACAGACAATAACAGACGAGCATGAGCGGCAATGCAACAATCAGAAAATTGTACAATTCTCTTTTTTTTTTTTAATGAACATGTGGAGTTTATGTGGAGACTACTGAAACACAAGAGAGATCCAGATTTAGTCTTTGGTTACAGATAAAATATGCTGGAACAGTCATGTGACCAAAAAAAATGACATCCTACATAGTCTTAAAATTTAGGTTTAGAGAATTGTGAGTGAACAACATGACATTTACTGTAGTTACTGAACAAAAACCAAGCCAAAGTGGAGAAACATTCAGCCATTTTTCACCACTCATCTGTGGTTGGGTAGCGGAGGGCGGTAGTCTAAAAAGCTCAGAGGTCCCTCTCCTGGCCTCTCCTTCCTAATGAACCTCTGGGAAACCCGAGCTGTTTCCAGGCCAGCCGAGAAACATAGTCCTTCCAGCATGTTTTGGGTCTTCTGGGTCTTCTTCCCAGAGGAACTTGCCTGTAAAACCTCCCCAGAGAGGCGTCCAGGAAGCAACCGAACCAGATGCATGAGCCACCTCATCTGATGCCTCTTGATGCAAAAACAGTGAATGAAAAGCTAAATCTACCCTCGCTGTTTCCTAAATAATTAAGATGGTAAGCAGCAGCCAGGGGTGGCTAATCAAATTAGCCTTCTTGATCATCTATAAGTGTGAGCACCTCTATGACATCAGCAAGGATCTTAGAGAGGCAGCCCATCAATTTGGCAAGGGCTATAAAGCTATTCACGTGTGGACATGTTTAGTCGTAAAGCACAGCAGTGTGTTGGGAAAAAAACCCAAAATATATAACCTGTAGATGAATGAATAAAAAAGACTGGACCAAACCTCCTTCACAACAGAAACCGATAATGTAAAGAAAACTTTTACCAAGGGGTTCACTTAGTTTTTCCACACTGCTTCTGCGTTTTTGCTCAGTTTTTGTTCAGAAGAATAACAGAAAGGAATCCGTCATGTTTTCTTGCATTTGCCTCCTTTTAAAACCTAATGAAGACCTTTCACTAGAAAAAAAAAACAAAAACAAAAAAACACNGATGAAGACCTTTCACTAGAAAAAAAAAAACAAAAACAAAAAAACACTAGAACATGACAGCTGAAGAGCGTACAACAAAGTTTAAATCCGTTTACAGTCGCTTTGTGTTCACATTCACGTTATCTTAGATTTAAAGGGGCACTCGGCTGATTTAATATTGCTCTTCCATCGACTGCAAAAATTTTAGCTGCACTGCGTTTTCCATACGCCAAATGAAGTGGGATAAACTTGTTTTGTAAAGATTTTTTGCTGAATGGACACACAAAATATCCACATTTCTTTTTTCTACTCTACGTGACAACACATAATGTGCAAAATACATAGAACTTTATTATCCTCTTCATAAAGGTGTTCAACTTAGTCATATTTCTGCTTTAGAATGGCTCTCAATACGTCTACACCACTGTACATATAGCATCTCATTTTATAATATAATTTATTTTAAAATAAGACGTATTAATAGTTAAATAATGTATGCTCTTTAATATTTGCTCTCTTTACTAATATGCATGGTTGAAAATATAATGAAAAATAAATCTCTGACCTTAGCTTGACAGTCTGAAGGTTTAAAACATCCAGTAATAATATTCTAAAGTGGTGATGATGAATAAGGTAGATTGTTAATATAATATACATACAACCCAGAGAATACAAGACACAACAATAGAAAGACATATTAGTAGAGGGAGTAAGAGAGGACGGGGTTTTGTTAGGGTGAAGCTGAGAATAAAAGAGAGACAGACAACTGGATTTTCTTCTCCTGCTTTTAGATTTCAGTTCTTTTAAACTGGAACTCTTAAGATCGTCACTGGATCAAATCTGAACTTTTAGGTTAAACTGTTTGCGCTGCATTTAGCTTCAGATGGAGAAAATACATTCCATCCATCACCTCTCTCACACATGGGACTCATCCAGGTCCAAGTCTACGGGGGAGAAGGGTAGAGGGGAGCGACGTGGCGAGCGACGTGGCGAGCGACGTGCTTTGAACAGTGGGGTGAGGAGCGGGTTCTCCATGCCGTTGTCCTCGCTTAGCTGCAGCAAGGTGTCGCTGCGCGGAAGCAACGCCGTGGTGTCCTCGTCCCCGGGGCTCTCTCTGATCATGGGCGGCCCTGATGGAGGCGGGGGAAGAAACGAGGCTGGCGGCAGCGGCGGTGGAGGCGGGGGGCCTGGGGTGGGAGCTGTGCTCAGGACCGGGAGAGGAGGGGGGAGAGGGGAGGAGGTGCGAGACAGAGGGAGAGGGGAGCAGGTATGGGAAAGGGGCAGCGGGGAGCAGGTTCTGGATGGGGGCGTCGGAGTGGAGGGGCGGGAGATGGAAGGGGGAGGAGAGAGGCTGCTGCGGAGCCCCCACTGCTCTCTTTTCTCCTTGCTGCTGATGACTGGGGCGACCTGAATGGAAAACACACTTTGCTCCTCAACATTCAGCTTGTGAGGAGATGAAACGCACCAGTTCACACAGATGACATCATCATTTAAACACCCACTGACAATAAATCACTTTTTGGAAAAGAAATAAGAATAATAATTTTAGAAAAGTATTTCCACTTGCAGTCGGCTGAGAGGCGCAGAGAAATAAAAACTATTTAAGGCACAATAAAATTAAAGAAAGCACGGTTGAAATCTTTCTTAGATTTTTTTTTTTTTTGCTTTGAAAATTCTGTCAACCAAGAAAAAACATGATAAAATCAGTTTGAAACCTGAAAGCATGTTTATATATTTTAAAAGTTTGGTTTTACAAAAGGTGGATGAACAACATTCAGATAATGTAGCTGAGAGTTTTTCCTGCATATTAACCTTCAGTTGAATTTGAGCTAGATGAGGCACACTGGGAATGCTCAGCATTCAAGATTTTTGACCCAGAATTAACAAAGAAACTGGTAAAAACTGTATAAAAAAGAAAAAAGATTGTTAATCCTTAAGGGATATAAGAAAGAAAAAGTGAAGAGGTACAGAAGAAAAAGAAGCAGCCAGCAAAACAACAAAAAAGGTGACCTTGTAGGATAGCATGCACCTCATTTATCAAAAAAATAAATATGTATGACCTACATAAAACCACAGAGCTCAATAAACCTGACATGGTACTAATTTGGCACCAGTTTAAGTGTTTTATTACTTTGATCCATGATGAAATTTCACTGAAAAAAGTCCATTTATACTGGGACAAGGACAGAAGTCCAAATTAAATGGCCCAGCTGAGATAAATTAAATAGCTGTCCACCTAGTTTCCAGACCAATGACACAAATCAAGTAAAAACTTGATATTCAAAGATGATCACTAATCTGAGCTTTAAAATACTTTAAATTTTCTTATTGTTTGGCTGCATATTTCATCTTTGTAATAGACAGCATGTGAAATTAAAATAAATGGCTTATGTAGTTTGCAGCTTCTAAACCTGAAGATTCCTCCAGCTGATCCTCGCCTCTGCTGGTCCTACCTGTGTGTTTGCAGGGCCATGCAGGTCAGCGGTGACTGTGGCTGAGCTGGCGGGGGGCACTTCCAGTGTGGGGGACTTAGAAGGAGCAGGGCTAGACCTCCTGCTCTCAGCTGGAGGATCAACGGTGCTGGGAGTGGGAGGCTTGCTGGCCCCCGCCGGCGCCTGCTGGCCTTGATTCTCTGTAAAGGTGACTGACCTCTTTTGATCTCCATGCGCTGTGGGCACACATGCATGCGCACGTGGTCAAAACGGAGACAACAGCGCCAGCTAGTGACTCGCTAACACACATCAGCACCAGAAAAGAGAGTGGAGGCAGGGGCGGGAAAGGAGGGAAGAGGCGGGGACTGGGAGGGAAAGCAAGACCGACATGCAGAGCGCCCTATCGGGTGAGGTTGCAGACAAGAGGGGGAGAGTTGTTGCAGGGTGGAGAGGAAGGGTTAACGGATGTGTCTCACCTTCACAGTCCAATAAAGTTTCTTTATTTCGAAACATAAGGCATGAGACAGAACAGATTGACAAGAGTCAGTCTGGTGACAAGTGGTACAACAAACAGTATTGGAACAAGACAGATGTGGTGGATGGGGAGGATGGGGAGGATGGGTCAGCAGTCAGCACACAGTCAAAATGTACAATAAAGTCAATGTTGTGTATATACAAACAAAAACCCCCACAACACACACACACACACACACACACACAAATGAGAATATTTGAGCTGTTACCCAGTGGTTTGTTCTTGGGTTGGATGTTCCTGCGTGTTGTAGAGAGTCTCGCTCCAGAACGACCACGTGGTTCATTCTTTGGAATGGACAGCAGGGGGCGACGCAACTGCAGGCGAGCCACAATTAAATGGCATTAGGTTACGATTATAACATATCTTTTTATTATGTATTTCTGTCTAAACAGTGAATGTACGTGTGTATAAAAGCTTTTTGGCCCAAAAATAATTTTCAAATGTCATTTGAAAACTGAAACTGACTGATCTGAATCCAATAACTACTAGATTTACATTAAACAACTTAAGACTTTCAAATTGTATATAAATGGGCTACAGCTTTCAAAGCATTCATTGCCTTTGTTTGTCAAGTCATATAATCTTACCTAATAATAAAGCTTAGCTATAAAGCATGATAAAGCATATATTAATTAATATATTAGGATTTGAATTATCCTACATCAAATAATTAAATTGACGTAGATTAATGCTGATTAATTTAGCAATTAATCAGTTGAGAATTAAACCAGTGATGATGAATTCAAGTTTGCAGGGTAGACACACAGCTGGTCTCCAACCAAAACAAAATCTGGTTTAAATTCCAAACATATTTTAAACTTTTTTTACTATTCGTACAAGTTTTGTACAAGCTACACATTTAAGCTCAGCTGGTTTGGACAAACTCTGGGAGAAGAACTTGTACTGGTACTGAATGCTGAGTGTGTGGGTGTGTGTGTGAGTGGCAGGAAGTGAACTGTTGCTGCAACGCCAGCAACACACCAACATGAGTCTCCTCTGTTTTCCATGTGTAAACTACTAATGGGGAACAGAAGCAGTTTAAAAATGTCAAATTTTTCTTGAAGAAAGAAATAAAGAAACATTAAAATTCAGATTTATTTTTTTTTGGTAAATAAAATAAATACCGTATTGGTAAAGTATTATTAGCCAGTAAAATGAGTTCCCATGTCTGAGGTACAGCATCTTTTTAAGCCGAAGTTAGACTGAGATAAAAAACTAATTATTAATATTAGATGTAATGTTTTATGATCTTTTTATCTACATTGCTCAATAAAGTATTTTTTTTTAAAGCATCAAAAAAAAATGCTAATTTTCTGTAAAATGTCTCCTCTAAATATATAAGTTTCCACAGAATCTTTTGAATTGAATACAAGAAGACAGACACTAAATTCTAACCACAAATTTAATTACATCCAAGTAGCGGAGATGATTCCCGTCACCAGCATTGTTGTGCTAGTTACTGAAAAAAAATAGTTAGTTACTTAATTAAAAAAGTAAATCAGTTGATTACTTACACCAAAAAGTAATGTGTCACTGTCAAAGTAACTTTTTAGTTACTTTAGTAAAAGAACATTCTTAAAAATTCTTCTATTAATATCCTTATGTCCCACAAAAGAAGAAAAGCCATAAGCTTTGGATAACTAACCACCGGTATTAGAGCAAAACAATTTTTTGAGTGCAGATGTATGCATGAAAAAACAAAGTAGACCTTCATACCTGTCTGAGTCCTCGCTTTCTTCCTAAAGGAGGCTGGATCAGGAGGTTTTGCTGGCCCGGTTCACTCTGGACGCTGGCAACCCTGGTTTTTAGATAGCATACATACATTTGCATTCACACACACATGCACACGCAAATACATCAGCATGAAGGGACTCTGAGGACACTGCATCCCAACGTCGGTTACTACTCAACCCAACTTGGATTACAACATAATGTCACTTCTATACTACTCAGTCACTACACAACTCACACTGTATGCTACAAGACAACAGAGCAGATAATAGTGCTGCCATGATTTAAACACTGAAAACACAACAGGAGACAGTAGGGCTGGAGCAGCAACGCTGACAAAACAAACTTTCTTTTTTAAGCCTGTCATACATTCATATTGAAATATTTTGTTATCCAACCAAGGAAATAAGCTAAATCTGATTTAATTTTAAAAGAAAAGGATAAATTGATTTATGGTTGCCACCCCAGTTCCCCCTTGCCCCAACAGATTGGTATCCACAACAGGACGTCCAATTTGATCAGCTTGAAGCCTGATAGACACAAACAGTATGAGACACCATGGCACCAATGGGAGAGAGGCTGACTTTGGTGATGGCACATCAAATATAAAGACCCACAGCTAATAAAAGAAATGGAGGCAGAGCTCCCTAACCCCTGGGTCTGGTGAGGCCCTCAAGTCTTTTATAGGGAACAGGGGTCGGGTTAGGATAGCACAGCAGATGAGCTGAGAAGATGAGTCAGTGTGGAGCCCATAGAGAAGGGAAGGTGGGGTTAGGGGACAGAGACAAGCCACACTGGACCCACACAGAAAGAGATAAGAGACAGGAAAGTGAGGGTAGGGATAGAGGTGTACAGGGCCGAGGCGATTTGACTGGATGTGGATGAGTGACTGACGGCCAATAGAGGAGGCCGTCCGGAAGCGATGCCCCTCCCAGTGGCGGACAGATGCAAGAATGCACCAACGGGACACACACATAGAGGGCCACTGTACCTAGAGAGGTTACCCTCCTGCAGAAGGCCCTGGAACTCATCTAGCACATTGGGTTCACTGTAAAAAGGGGGGGCGGAGGGAAGGGGGAGAATGGGAGTTTAAGTAGTGTAGCTGAGATCCATCACCACCCTGAGCCTCGTGCTTATTCAGGTGGAAAGCGGAGGTGTTTGTGTTTACCACAATAAACCAAAGCTGGAGCAGATTTTCTCGTGTTCTTACCAAGAAACAGTGTTAGCTACTTCCAAATGCTGTTCAGCACAGTAAAGATTATAACTCGACAGACATATACACAAAAATATGACTGTGGCTGTGGGATATGACTGGTTGATCTTTTTGAAAATATCAGTTCCACATGCTACATGAAAAAGCTAATATCAGAGTAGAAAATCAGCATTAAAGCCCTAACGAGAAGGATATAGGAGAGAAGTGGTCTCTTGCACAACTAGAGTACCTGAAGGAAATTTCATTGCATTCAGACAATAATTATAAATCCTTTAAACCACTTCCTGTTAGTAAAAGGGACTGAATTGCTATCATAAAGGGTTCATTTGATAGAATTCAAATGGATTCTAACAATATTTGGTTAGTAGATTAGAGATGTGGCCACTTTGCAGAGGTCAACCCAGGAAACACAAAGGTACATCCAAGAACTGGAAGCTGTTGGAACAATAATATCTGTTATACCAGCATCTACCCCGTGTTTCCTTAAACATATACTCAACCTAACAGATTGTNCAGAATTCTGCCCTTATACCAGCATCTACCCCGTGTTTCATTAAACATATACTCAACCTAACAGATTGTCTTTGCTGACATAAAACTGAGGCAGCGAGATTTTAATAATGAGTTGGTGAAGATCTAATAGCTGAAACTGTTACCTGTAACAGCGTAGCAAATTGTTTGTTTACAGTGTCCCTTTGTTTGTGGGGTTGTTACCTCTGGCTGGGCAGCATGGTGGTGCGGGGGGCCTCGGGCTGTGAGGCGGCTGAGCCGGTGGCGTGGCTGGAAAAACGCCGTTGTGACATCACTCTGGGCAGGAAGGCCTCATGCTCGCTCACAATGCTGGGAATGCTCATGGAGTCGTCTAGGGTGAGATAAGGGGAGAAAGTTTAGTTTACGTTTAATTCTCAAATTCAAAGAAGAGTAGCTAAAAAGACGCATTTCTGACTCTCTTCATCATCCTCATCGGTGCGGCTGAGTGTGTCCTGCGAGGGCTGGCGAGATGGTTGGCTGTCCTGCTCCCAAACTGTGCCGGTGCCTGTGTTGGAGCGTGACATTGTGGCCAAACTGAGGCGATAGGCTGATGTGGAGGTGCCCACTGTGCTGATAGAAGTCTTCCCCTGGTATGCTGTTGGAAGGGGTAAGGGAAGCAGAAACAACAGGGATAAAGAGAGATTTCTGAGTTTTGTATCAAATATGGGAATTATTAGATAAAAACAAATGTAATTGTCTGACCGGAGCCGCTGTGCACAGCCTCTTTCAGGATCTTGAGTTCATTGTTGAACTCTGCAAACAGGGAGCTCTTGCAGAGAGGTCTTGGGATGAAACGTCGCTCCAGCTGATCAGCGATGTGGTGGCGTGCGGTAATTTCCTCCTGGGAGTCGGCTGGCTGGGTCAGCAGCTAGAAAACAATAAAATCCTGTTAGAAACGTTAACACAAAAGATATAAGAGCAAGTGAAAATGGCAGTCCTGACTCATTACCTTGCACTGTATGAAGGGTCTCAGCAGAACAAAAATAGGGATACGAGTTCGGACAATGAAGTCGATAAAATCCCAGAAGGCTAAGCCACCCACTTTCCTTAGAGCCATCTCCTTCACCTGCAGGCTCAGCCGGTACCACTGGTTTCCCAGAGAGCGCTCAAAGCAAACCAACACCACCTTAAGAGCTGCACAGAGAACAGGATAAGAAGCCAAACTGGCAGAAAGCAGACAAATCTTAAAAACAGTGTCACCTCTCAGTCATACCTAAATAAGCTGCTTGGCTGGTGGACTCTGCTAATCCCTCTCTTCGTATATCCTTCCCTGCGTCACCAGGTGTGGAGCAGTGAGCCGGAGAGGCGTCCAGCATGAAGTTCTTGGTGCGGGAGGTGGAGATGATCCGAGGAGGGAGCAGGATATTAATGACAGTCTGCAGGAGGAGGAAGATTTCTGGTTGCTCGAGATGGGGGCTGTCTGTAACAGGAAAGCACACATATTAAAATACAAGACGATGGATGCCAGAAAAAAGCTGACCAAACCGATGACGCTTGCCTTTACTTCCAGACCCCACTGTCAGAACGAAAGGAATAAGAAGGTTGAGCAGCATCCCCTCTCGCCTTTCCTGATTGGTGAATGGTGAGATCACGTGGCTGAGAGGAAAATCATCCTTCAAGGCCTGAGAGAGAGGAAAGGCAATAGAAAGACTAAGTATGTGGGTCAGCTTGTGTACAATTGGATGTTTAGGTTTAGACATGCTGCACCTGGATCTGCAGGGCTACCAGCCGAACCACTGCTGTGCTGAATGGAAGCGGAGGAGAGAGGTAGGGGCTGAGGTGGAGAAGGGGCAGCCCATCTGCCACGCTGGAGGGACCGACAACACCCATCACCTGATGACACAGGAATAAATAGGAAAAAAAAATGCTCCAGATTGAGTCATTTGGGTGTTTTCTACCGCATCTGTGTGCTTTCATACCAGATTGACGCAAACGTTGATGAGTGAGCGAAGATGTGGCAGAAATGAGATGATCGGCTGACGCTGGAGGGTCAAGCAGATTCCCTCGATCAGGTTGCTGGCTGCCTCCCACTCGACCTGTCTCCTGAAAAACGGACAACCAATGTCACCCGAAAACAAAGAAAAGCACACGAGTTAAAAAAAAAGAAAAAGATGCCACATTCACATTACATGAGGTAATGTTAACTACGCGAACACACACCAGTGTGCATCCTTCTTTAAAATGACTCATTTTCGGTATTTAATATGTTCAAAAAAGAGAATCTTACGCTGACTTACCGCTGAATGAGTTACTCCCTACATCAGGGGTGTTCAGCTCCGGTCCTCGAGTGCCACAATCCTGTAGGTTTTCAATGTATTTCTCCTCCAAACAACTGATTCAAATTAAATGGATCCAACAGCCTATGAAGTTCTACACAATGACTCATTAATTTGAGTCATGTTGGAGCAGAAAAACATTGAAAACCTGCATTACAGCAGCTCTCAAGGACCAAATTTTGGACACCCTTACCTAACAAAGTGATCACCTTTATGGATTTAGTATAAAAACACACTGACACCAAAAACTGCAAAGCTCACAAATAGCCAGCACCAGATTCCTGGTGTAAATCCACACCGGAGGCCGGTGTTCCCTCTGAGCCAGCTGTGTCTTGTCTTCTGTAACAGAAGCATTTTTTTTATTGGGTTTTCTTTTAAAGAAATTTAACTGCCCCCGTGATTTATGGCCCTGTTAGTGACTTTATTCATCATAAGACATAAAAAAAGGCAGCCAGCCATCAAAGCTGTGGAACAGGATACTTAAAAAATACCTGTTAAATAGAGGCTTAAGCGTACTTAAAATAAATGTACACATCATCATAAGTTTTTTATATGAACAAAAGGGCTTTATAATCTTACACTGTGATCAAAAAGCATGCCTAAGTTTTAAGTGATTACTTGGTTAAATGTTTGTAAATGACTACTTCAGTTAACTAGGGTCCTATTCTGTTAGCTTGTGCTATGTTATGGGTAAATTAAAGCTCATAGGATGATAAAAGCCAAAGCTGCTTTCTTGTTTTACTTGTTAAGATTGTCGTTGCTAAGCAAGAAGCTGAATAAAACACCTGAGTTGGGCTGATTTTAACTTTAGCTAATGTTTTAGTGAATAATTCACCTGGAGGAAGAGCGGAGTTGTTCAAGGAACTAAGACAGTTGTGGTTTGTTTACATTTATAGCATCATGTAATGATGCTGTAAAATCACCAGAATGTGTACGTACATGAGAAGAAATAATACAGAATCTGTCATAAAGAAGAAGTTATAGGCTTCCAATCTTTTCCATGTTTCTATCTGCACGTAGAAGCTCGTCTGAAGCACAGATAGTCTTAAGGGAACTGAAGTGACGGTTGTTTCTTCAATTCAAAGTTTAAATTCTTCTTGAAAAATTTCTGAGCATATAACACATGAACTTGTATTTAAACTTAGAAAATACTCAGAGGACGTCTCGCATCGTTCAGCTATTTTGGTGTAACTGACCACCACTTAGTTCGCTGGAATGCTCAGAGTCTGCAAAATTCACAAGCAATTTTGTTCTATGGCACAAGACTGGACATCCCCAGCTTAGAGAGAACACCGCCAGTGATCCACTGTTAGTAAACACATCACCACACACCCCAGACAGAAACACAATGAAGCAGCACTTACGGTACAGCACCCACAAAGGCAGCGCAACAGTGCCAAGAAGCCGTCTATCTACTGTACACACCACGGCACTGGCACAGCACGACACCATCACAGAGGGAAAAAAGGATCGTATTCAACAGACCTGGTGCATAGTGCCTGTGGGCGAGCGCACCTGAGCGTAGGCATCTTGTGGATTTTGTTGAACATGCGGTCTAGCCTCTTGAGGATGAGGATGAGGGCGGGCCGGACAGCCTCCGACGACCAATCCGTGATAGGCAACATCTCCATGATGTAGCGCCGCAAGCCGCGGCTCTCCATGGTCAGGGTGTCGTAGGGTGCCAACTTGAGCAGAGCGTGAGCGATTTCTGCCAGCCTTTGGAGAGACAGACATATTCAGAGCAACTACTGAATGAAGGACAATCTGATTCTATTTCATCTTTCCATGAGTGAGAACACTGAGGAGTCACAATCTTTCCTTGCTTAGACAATTGCTTTCTTCCACCAAATTCTTTAAGAATTATCTGTAAATCTCAAGAAAATTATCACCTCATGTGAGATTTAACATCCAGCAGCTCCAGAGCTGTGACCCGTGGCTCGCCAGCAACATTCTGCAGGATTTTGAGTCTTGGACCGCAGTGTTTGTAAAACTCTGTGCAGATGTTTAACAGGGACTCCCGTGGCCGGCGGAATTCCTCCCTGGCAAAGCGTTCATCCAGCTCCTCCCTTGGCATGCCTTGACCTTCCTCCAGCAGGTGGAGGTTGTCTCTTTAAATGCAAAAAACTCCTTTAGCTCAGCCTTTTACACTAAAAGAACTGAAACAGTGATCTAAATAATCTCTGACCTGGTGTTGACTCCTCCTGACATGGCGTGATTGGCTGTAGTGCCACCCTTATGGCCTTGATCACAGCGGGACATCTGGGGGGCTGTCATGGGCCTGTTGAGGAGGTGTGGATAAAATAATATAAACTGAAACCAACTTAAAAAGAAAAGACTTATTTTGCACTAATGTGAGAGGAACCTTGTGAGGGCCTCAGAGCTGTAGAGGAGAGCCTGCAGAGATGTGGCGAGGGCAGCAATGGCAGCAATCTCATCTCTGGCAGCTGAAGCAGACTCCATTGTAACGGTGTTACTCTTGAGCTTCTGTAAGTGGCAGGGAACCAAGGCTTCCAACACCATCAGCATCTGGAGACTGAAGAGACGCATGCAGAGAATTAATCAAGTCAACAATGACAAGCCCAGCCAACTTTATTTATAAAGCACTTTTAAAACATTAGATACTTGGTATACTCAAGTGTAGCAGGTCAGCTGACCTGAGTGACCAGAAGAGGTCACATCCAGGTCACATCCAACAGCTCAGAGAGGTAGGACAGGGCAAGACTATTTAATGTATTCTTTTAAAAAAATTCAAAATGAACCATAAAAAGAACAGGCAGCCAGTGCAGTGAAGCTAAAAAAGAGTTATAGAAAAGTTACAAACAGAAGAAGAGCGGAAGAAGACTTGGTGTTTTACTTTACCTCCTAAATGATTCAGGGGCATAGGCAACCACAGTGACACACAACTTTATGGCCTCACTGATAGAAAAGGCCAAGTCTTCATTGCCGTAACAAAAATCTGTTAGGAGAAAAATGACGGCTGTCAGTTTAGTTCTGTTCATACAATCTGCTGCAGCATATGTCATGAAAGGATGAAAGTTCCGTTTTTACGGTGTGATTTAAGGGCATATTTGACTGAACACAAGGCGACAGCGGACCGTGGTTAACACTGATTAAATCTGGCAACAGTCTGAGTTTCTGGGCATCTTAAGTGAATGTCAAGACAACTTGATGTCTCTGCACTTTCTGATTTGACCTTTCCTACAGCCGTTTTGACAGCAATCAATAAGTGTTTACCCAGAGAGCGAAGAGGTTTCTCAGCCTTGACCAGCTCCAGAGCATCCAGAGCATCCTGCGTTTCACCCTCCAGAGAGACCAGCAGGTCAAAAAGACACTGGGCTGACACTCCTTTAGACAAACCAGTGCTGGTGCTGGTCTGGGTTTGGCAGTAAAAAACAGATAGATCCAGTTAATCTTTTATTGATGGGAGATTTGTTTAAACATGTGTGTTTGCATAGAAATCTTACAGTGAATTCTAGCAGTGGTGCCACACTGGCAAACAGCTGCAGGATGAAGGGTTTTCGGTGGAGGATGTAGAACTGTCTGCAGCAGAACTCGATGCCCTGTCTCAGTAAAGGATTGCTCTCATAGTCGGCATACACCTGTCACAGAGAGGGTGACGTCAGTGGCTAACAGAATTTTTCCTAAAGACTACTTAAAGAAATAAAAAGAGAGCTTATTTGATCAGCACATTATCTGTACCTGGAGCATGGTGGGCAGGATCCACTGGTAACCACTCAAGGAGAAAAGGTGGTTAAAGTGAACAGCAGTGTTGATGGCGGTGGCAGTGTACTGCTTGAGGAGGGCGCTGTCCTCTGGGTGTAGCAGCAGCGCTCCGTTAAAGACGTTGAGGAATAGCATCATCTCATCACCCCATGGGTACTCACTGGGCATGCCCAGAAACATTTCCTCCAGCAGCTTGATCCACAGCACCTTGTGGAGGGTGTCCAAACCAAACAGCTCCTTGCCTGCAAAGACGAGGGGGGTATATGTGTGTGGCAACGCAAAATTTTTAACTGTAATGATGTTTCCTTGAACCACCTGATGGACACGGTTGGACTCACCTTGCGGCTCGTTAAACAGGGAGAACTCTGCGTCAATGGCGGTTCGTGGGAAGGAGGGCAGACGGAGCAGGTCTTCCTGTAGCAGGGAGACATGGGACTGCTTGTGCACAGCTGGCATGCGTTGCGTAAGGGAGATGAGGAAGAGGACCCGACCAACCTCCTCTAGCTTGCGGGAGAACACCTTTGGAAGCAAAGATGGGAGGCTTAAGCAGCTTCTCTGATGGTATCATCTAAGGAAAGTAATTTGGTGTCACTTTTTAAGCGCTACCTGTTTCTGGATGAGCTCTTGTCCTTTCTCAGGCAGCATGTGGACCAGGTTGAGCTGCGGGGAGACTGACCTCCTGAAGGGATAGATATCCCTTACGTAAGTCTAAAGGAAAAGTGCATTTGAAACATGTTAAAAATATAATTCCAGTGTCTTTCATCCATTAGAATTCTATGTGCTTTATCGTCCATCATGATTCAGATATGAGTACATGAAGTTCTCTAGAACTAAACCATGAAATAAGACACGTGGTTCTTTTTGGCTGTAATAGACGTACAATATTGGTTAAAAAAATAAAACAAAAATCCTTCAAACCACCAGTTCTACCTTAGAATAATGGATGAGGTTCCATCTTTTGTCCATTAGGAAGTAATGTGCCGACCTGGCCTCAGGAATGTTGAAGAATTCAAGGCATTCCTGGTTGGAGAAAGAGCAAATATGAATCTCTGTTTACTGCAAGAGTTATAACCTGGTTAGACTTCCAAGTAAAATGACATGCAGTTACTTAGCTGGGTCAGAAGAAATAAGTTTTCACCTCTTTGGCAAAGCTGCACACCTCACCAGGCTAAACTTATCTCTCAGAATCAGTAGATTAAATAATGCAAAGCTGCTAAAAATTCAGCAGAAAATGTAAACACCCATCCTCTTTTAAGGCAATCATCTTATCACACTTTGAATTCTTCAATGCTCTGTGCAGACATGAATCATATAGCATTTAAAAGTTAGCTAATTAACCCTTCACAAGTCAAAGCTGTGAGGAAATATTTGTGTCCAGAGCTAAATAATCCAGCATTAGATTTGTTTCCATAGATGTTTTTTTTTAAAATGTATTTCTGTTATAATATCTCAGTGTGGCAGTGCACAGTACAGCTGGAGGCATCAGTGGCTCAGGCAGGGGAGCAGGTGATCCAGTAACTGGAAGGTTAGTGGTTTGACTCTTTGCAAACCACTTTTGTGTTTGTAAAAAAAAGTGGTGGACCCCATCTTGTTTACAGTATTTGTATCTGTGGTGTGAATGCAACCAGAGAAAAAACTAAAGTGTCCTTTAGGAAAATCCTCAGAACCTTCATAGAACTAGTTGAAATGTTTAGTTAAAATGAGCCTTTTACCTTCAGCAGAGCTTCAAACTGAGTGTCTTCATGAACTGGTAGCTGTGTGGGGATGTCACACTCGTTCTGACCATGTACCACCAGTGTTTTTGTTCCTGCATCAACACCACAAGAAAATATTTGAAGATATTTCAGACACCTTGAAGTGGAGTCAGGTTTTTTTTAATACTTTGTTTGGGCATCACCTGGCATGGAAGCAGTGACCAGCAGTTTGACCTCACACTGCTCCTTCTTCATGGTCTGCTTCAGGTCCTTGAAGAAGAGTCCCTCTACATAGCCAACCACCTCCCACAGGAAGGTGAGCGTGGCTGAGATGGCGTCCATACCCCACTCACATGGAGTGCGCACAAAGTACATGATCAGCCCCACCTAGAAGAGATAAAATCAGGGAGGAAACTCATGCTTTAGTGAAAGTACTCTGGGATGATTAAAGTTCAGATAAAGGTAATGAGATTTATCGGTTGTCTCACCAGGTAGTTAAAGAGGATATGAGACGTCTGGGCCGGCAGATCTCCGATGTTGAGCAGCAGCTTCCTCAGCATGTAGATAAGTTCATCCTGGCAAAACACGAGTCATCTCATTTGTTACATTTCTGAGACTGAAGCTGGGGGAACTTTAATTTCACGGAGATTCATCTAGATAAAAATTCTCCCATTTGAAAGTATGTGTGTGTGTATGTGCTCTTTATATGTTTGCACACCTGTCTGTTGCTCACTGTCAGCTTTTCTAGGAAGTGGCGGAGAACAAGAGCTGGATCTTCAATTAAGCAGTTCCAGAGGATTTGCTGGGCGACAGCACTTACTGCAAAAACATTGAAGGAAATTTTCCCCATACACACATTTTTTAATAACAGGATATTATTAAATATGTATATTTTTGTGGAGTGTGGAACGGTACTGGTCTGATTAAATATTAAAATGTAACACAAACTGATTTTACCAGCTACGCCATCCTCTCGAACATCCCCGTCTTCCATGAGGTGCACTATAGGTAGGACAGCAGCACAGATGCATGCTGGGAAGACTGCTTGAGGCGGCTGTAGCATGTGGAGAGTAGGAGTGTGTTCTGTTGTGTTCTCATCATCTTTAAAGAAAATAAAAAATAAATAAGTGCAAGAAAGATGCATATTGTACAGTTTACTATGATGGTACTATGATGAGAGTTTTGTCTGATCCATCACACATGATTTGTGTTAATGAGTTATTACTTTCTAGTAGAAGGTATAGAGTTAAGAAAAACAGACTTAAACATTTTAAAAATCTATTTGTCCCAATTTCTATCACAACTTTAAATAATTTAATCTTTTATGGCCACGTGGGTTGTGTAATATTTCCTGTGGGTAAAAATGTCCCTATGTGGACAATTAAGGATATTTTATTATACTGTAATAAAAAGTACAAACAAGTAAACATTGTACAGTTGTCCTACCTTCTGCACTGGCCAATGAGCGAACAGACCACACAGATCCGCGGCGGAAAGAGTAGTTCCTGTGGGAGTTACTGGAGGCGCAGGATGGGCTGACGGACAGACGGCGTGACGCCAGGTTCACCACTTCTTCTGCTGGCGGGATCAATGTCAGAAACAACATGCCATCAGGGTACTGAACCATCAGCAGATCGCCTACTCTGTATTTTTGTGCTTATGTGCCTGGTAGCGCCACCTTCTTCCTCCTGCTCAGGCGGTGGGCTGCACGTGGGCTCGTAGCAGGCCTCCTGAGCTACGGGGATGGCTGTGATGATGCTGGCCTCACGGCCCAGGCGCCGCTTCTCCTCCTCCTGCTGCAGGTTCTTCAGGATGTGCTCGGCTCGCTGGTGGGAACGCGACACCGCCCGAGCGGAGAAAGATTTCTGGAAGGAGGAGGAGGAGTGTGTGTTTCGGAGGTGGGGTGAGATCAAAAAGCAGAGGCAGCACAGCAGGTGTAGACATGGAGAGGATTCAGAATGAGTTTTAATCCCTCAGTGATGTGTGTGAGGAGTTATTCTAGGCTATGTCTGAGGAGCATTTTGAAATGCAAAATGACTGAACAACACGTTAATACAGTAACTCTCCTCCAGCGCTTTGGTCTCATGCTCCAAAACCCATCCTGAGCAGCATGAAGAACATTGTTCAAGTATTGAAAAGGATCAATCATGACAAATTGTGACACATATACTCATACTCATATACTCAGACTGGAATTTGGAGAATTTACTGTATCTTGTGTACAGTAAATGCCTCACAGCATTCGCACAATGCCCATACACATAAATAGGCTCAACCCATGATATGGAAAACATTCACAGCAAAGTCATTCTCATCTAATGACCATGCATCAACAGCACAACACACAACAGCTCTGTATGCCCGATGCATGCTGTTATTTATCTCCTTGCAACCAAAGCAAGTGCTGAAAGACTTTAAAATGTGGTGATTTTTATCTCAAGATGCACCTTAACCCACATGACCCATGAAACTACCAGAAAACATTCTAGAAAAGATATTTTCCCCTCCTTTCGCTTGGGATCTAAGGTAACAAGATGCATCAGCACAAACATCCGGACAGAAATACCAACTTACTATGGCATGGACTGACTGAATTAATGTGGCGTACTAAAAACAAAGACAGTTGATAGATAAATTGTAGAACATGTGCTTGCAGGTTGTCATCAGAAGGTAGAAAACATATCTTAATAGTTATGCTTTGAACTAAAAAATGGAGAAAAAGTAAAGGTAGAAACCCCATAAATCTGTTTTTTTTTTCAACTTTTAATGACCAAACCTTAAAAAAATAAATAAAAAATGGGGAAAAATGCATCAAACTAAAGATTAAATATCTTTATTATTTAAAAAAAAAATCAGGTTATTCTGAAAACTCTTAGAAAAGATGTTTTTGGATGTGTCTACAAAAGCAATTTTACAATATTCATGTTAAGGCAACCTGTCTAAGCAGAAGCTCAGACTTACAGACTGATCTTCACTGATTGGATCCTGAACGCTGCCTGTGTTCTGGGGCACCCAGGGAGGGTCGAATATTGGGACACAGGGCATGCCCAGAATTGGAGATGGCAGAGTGAAGTTGATGCTGGGTGGAGGGATCTGGAGGGAAAAGATAAATAAAGCACAAATCAGTTCAAATAGCTTGAATTATGTGGGGAAAATATGTTCTATAATTAAATACTGAGGCCAACTATAAGCAAATATAAAGAGAAAATCTTCTTAAAAAGCTAGAAAGATAGAAACATGACAGCGGCATACATCTGTACCTTAAAGATCTGCTGGGCTCCTTCCTCCATGCGAGGCCAAACCTGGTAGCGGAAACGCCACAGGGTGTAAAACTTCAGGATGGAGTTGATCCGCTGGCAGGCCTCCTGGTGCTGGAACTCCGCCATCATCATCTCGGTCACCGCGTCAGGGACCTTTACCGCACATAGAAGGAACATGGCAGCTGGAGGGGTTCAGAGAGGTCAGGGTAGAGGAGAAATGAAGAGAGAGTGATAAAAAGTGAAAGGAAGAAAAAGAAAGGACATGAAAAAAAGAAAGAGATGAAAACACGTAGGGGAAGAAAAAGGTAAAACGTGGTTGAAGGCAAAAGAATAAATCAGGGGAAAGAAAAAAGAATAGAAAAAGAAAGGTCAGTTACATTGGAGGGCAACTAAAGGGTAAAACCTACAGAGAAGAGTCACAACCACTGATGCACCACTTCATGGCCTACTCACCAGCTGCAGCTGCCATATGTTCATCCACACTAAGCAGAAGTTCCCAGGCTGCAGGTTGGATGTCTCCATACATGTCATCAGTGAGGATGGGAGCAGCCTTGATCAGCAGAGAAAGAGGAGCTGGGGACAAGCTCATTACCTAATAGAGACACACAAAAAAAACACAAAAATAAATAAAGAAGCTTTGGTTTTATCCCTGAAACTGTAATGCTGATGGGCCACAGTGTAAAACCAAAGCTAGAAATGAAATTATATGTATTAATCCATGCACATACACACATGTCTAGAAATTACACATACACAAAAATACACACAAGATCGTTAATTACATGTGCATGAATTGCCTGGTACGCAAACAAAACTGCATTTACATCAAGTGCTCAAGAGGTTTTGTGACTCTTCACAGCCTCCTGCTTAGATGGTGCATTTAAGTGCAGGTGGAAAGCTGGGTCATCTGGACTGCTTGTGACATTTAGTCACAGGGATTGATTGCTGCAACAGCCCCAATGCACCCAGACTTAGAAGATGTATTTCAGGTTTAATGAACTTTATATTTTCCTCTTTTATAAATGGAACAGAAAAAAACAAGAAAAGGATTTGTCATATTTAAGATAACTGACCCTTAAAAGCCAACTCACCTGGTTACGGATATACTTGAGCATTCCTGTGTCCTTCTTCCCTTCTGTGTTGGAGTCAGTGGGTCTTCTCTTCATGGACGGAGTCCTCAGGCAGGACTTGTCTGAACACTGAGGGCAAAGAGACTGTTTAGTAAAAATTTACACATCCTCTCGATTCTAAAACAGGGCTGACAGCTTGTCAAAAAGCACCTCTTTGTTTCTCTTTGCACGTGCTCCGATGTTACCAGAGGCGCTGTCCTCTCTCAGGCTGTCTACTGTCTCACCGTAGACAAGCTTGACAGCACGGACCAGTCGGGCGCAGGAGCGGCCGTGATGCTGGTAGCAGCGTGGGTGGCAGAAGTCTGTGTGTGTACAGATGAAGCTCTGCTGGTTGCACAACAGGATCATAATCTGTGCAAAGAGAGGAGGGTCAGTTTGTAGGAAGAAGTATGGACAGGCTTTACCATCAACATTAAAGGATGGACATACATGCAGCCAGGACATGTTACGATGGTAGTTATCCTCAGCTCCTCCTGTGCTCTGGCCCTCAGGTTCGATGCTTGGTTCGCTGGTACTGAAGGGGCTACCTGCATTGGTAAACGTGTTTAATATGAGTCTAAATGCACATATAGAACCCAAAGGCACTTTTTTTTTGTTTAATTTAAAGGTTTTTGTAGCTATAAAGATGTTTCATCCACATCTTACCAATGTCAGTGACAGTGTCCCTGCTTTGTGTTTGTGACAGCAGCCCTTCTTCATTCTCAGACTCAGAGTCCTGCCGAGACAACTTGGTGCTCTTCAGGCTCCCCGCCCGGCGGATTGAGGACAGGGAGCCACCCTTCTTTACACGGAAGCTGCGGGCCCCTTTGATCTGAAGCAGCCGGGAGCCTCCTATACGGATCTTCCTCACAGGTGCTGGAGAGCAGGGAAGGTGGGGGGAGGTTATTTATAATCACTGAGCAATGACAAATCCAGACAGCATGACAGCAGGTCTCACCCTGAGCTTCCTGGATCTTCTTATCATCACAGGTGGTGTCAGACTTCAGAGTGTGGCTGCTGCTGTTGAGTGAGTCGTGGCCATCTTCGTCATCGAGGATGCCTGCAAAGCTGATCTTCCTCTCGTAGCGATGGCGGCCCAGCTCCGGGTCCAGACGCAGACGGCAGCTGTCCAGGTCCTACACAATGACATTCATTCATTTATCCGTTCGCATTCGGTTTTCATTTAGCTTGTTATGGCTTAAATAGATTTCCCAACTAACCACCAGCGGCTCAGTGCGAGGTCGAGGTAGGCAGGGGAAGGTCTCCCGAAGGAAAGTGGTGATTTCCAACAACAGCTGGCAGGCAGCCATTTTCAGAGCAAAGGGGCAGCCACATTTGGTAGGATTGACCGTATCTTTGGGGTCAGAATAGAGTATAAAAAAAAACATGGTTAGAACATTAATACCCTAATTATTCTATAAACTTTGAAGTCGTGTTGCAATTAAGCTACACAAAACCTAAATTTAGTCACAATTTAAACCATTTTTCCCTACTTTATTTTTAATCACTCACTTGAAATTTTTAAGAGCGCTTAAATGGATTAATTTGGGAAGTAAATAAATAAACTCAGATAGTTTACTTGGTTGTGGAGTTACTAGCCACACTCTAGTTTAGATTCCAACAACAACTGATCTTAATGATGACTCACTGTCATCTAAATAATCCTCTTCCTCATCTTCTTTCCTCATTCTCCTCTTCGTCTCTTCATCATAAATGAACCCCAGGATGTTGGCAGGGCTCTCACTATCCGAATGGCAGAGTTCACTGAGCCTTGTTCCTATTGCCTGAGTAAAAATCATTCTAATTAATAAAGCAAGGTTAAAAAATGGTCCAGATAAACCTTCTCTGAATTGTTTAACTCACATCTCCCCACTGGCAGAAATGCTTGGCGGCGTTCCACTGCAGCTTCTGGTTTCTTTTGTTGCCCACTACAGGTGATCGGCCTCTGGACAGGCCTTTCTTGGTGATATTTACATGGTGACCCTTCATCCATTCTGGCCAGTTGCCACGATTACAGCGGTGGACAAATCTGGCACATTCAAGGAAGAGGGAGGCCCGGGCCACAACTGGAGCTTCCTAACCGAGCAGTAAATAAATAAAGGTTGTAAAGTCGGGGTTATACGAAGAGACAGAACCGCCCAAGATGTCTTGTTTGCATGAGTTGTGAAACGTACTAAGTCTAAAGCAGCAGCAAGGATGGAGGCGTCCGGTATGGTCCCTGGCTCGCAGCAGTTGAGGAGAAACTGGAAGCGTTTCATTCCCTGTCGGATGGCACCCAAATTCACCACGTTTTTATTCTTCATGGCCTCTTGACTGGCTGCAAGACGCTCCTGAAAACCATGAGGTCCTAAAGGATGAGATGAAGGCGAGGGGAAGGAGCCGAAAGGGATAAACCAGGACAGGTGAAGGGATTATTTTAGTATTCGATGCATCATAGTATAACTGCAATAAAGATTCCACTTAGATATTGCATGAGGCAACATCACCATCCAATACATGTAACAAACAGCACTGAAGAGCCACCAACAAATGATGCTGAGTGAAAGATGACACACAGCCACCGGCAGAGCTTACACTTGAATTTTCAATTTTATTTTCAGCCCTCACAAGGAGGCAGATGTGATGACATGGAGACAAGTAAAGAAAAAAGAAAGAGGCACAGACTTGATGAGACATTGAGATATTATGGATAATGTGTGTTTTTTTTTTTATTAGATCCAATAAATCACATTGAAATGACAAGTGTAACCATGGCCGCAAAGAAAGCTGCATCTGAACCACTCTGTTTGTACTCCACTAAAACTCAGGCACTGGAAAATACCACCAGACGTCACCACAGAAGAGACGGAGGGAGCACGGACAACTTCATGCTTTAGGTAGCACAGAAATGCGCCCGGCAGCAGAAAGATGGTCTTGTAGATATGAATTATTGTCAGACAACACCTTTCCTCCATTTTCACTGCTAAGTGAAAGAGAGAGGAGCTGGTTCAACAATGGAAAGACCAAGACGTGCATAGTTGGATAGGGAAATGCAGAGTTGGCAACATAACACACAGTTACAAAGAAAAAAAGGATCATTTTAGGCAAGAAGTTGCTTTTGGAGAGTCCATTCAGACAACAAAAGGAGTTTGGAATGCAACTGAATGTCTTTGTTTCGTTACAGCTAGAGATTTATGCAAAGTTTTAGCACAGAAAGTTTAATAAAACAGCACACTGATGGCACTAGTGATGTGAATACGAGATGCTTAACATTCTCCACTTACATGTAAAGAACTGGCTGTTTGCTTTCACAAAATTAATTATTATTTTAATTATTAATAATTTTTATAGTAAATGACCACGTAAGTTGTAATAACAAGTCAAGTTCTTCCTAAAATCAAGACCTTTTAAATTTACCTATTTACTTTTTTCCAGTCTGTCTCTGCCCCTTCATGGCCCCGCATCACAAATTTTCTAGATCCACCCCTGGTGTGGGCAGATAAAGACAAAAGTTGGTTCATTTTCAATGTTAAGGATATATAACCTTATATTAACTTTAATGTTAACCTGTGAGGTATTGGCATTTTACAGATTAGCCGTTTATTTAGTTCCAGAACATGCACATAAAAACCTGCCATGCACGTGAGTAGAGCACACACACAGTAAACACAGAGTGCCTACACATTATTGGATTGGGTAAAATAGTACCTGCAAGTGTGTTCTTGATATTAGTATTTCACAGCAGAAAAATAACCATAAAGGGGTTTTGTTGTCTTAATTTAATTGTTAAAAATTCTGTTTTTATTCAGACCTGAATATCATGAAAAAGGTTTATTGCCTGTGATGCAGCACCGACTTATGTTTACTAGTTTATGAGCCGGGGCTCATCCCCGGGGGCCAATCTAACCCCTGCTACCACATATCTTAAATCATTCATGGACGGGTAGACAATAAATAACTGTATGTATGTATAAACTACTAAGAAACATTTTATGGAACTTGGAGAAGTGGAGAATCGGCAAAGGAAGAACTGAATACATTTTGGTATAAATATGGTTTGCTCTCTTTAAGATGATGACAGTAAGTGCTGTTGTAACCTGCCAGGCAATGTTCATTGTTAATAATGCAAGTTGCTAAACCTTGCTGCCTGCTATTAGCATGTCTATATGTCTAAGCATACCCCAAACTTGTTTTTAATTTGAGATAAAAGCCAAATTTGATCCAAGAATTCATTGTGATGTGCTGGAAGACTCAGTAGCAGAGATTGTGATTCAGTTAGACATTTTCTATTGGCCTCTCTTAGATGCTGTTTCATGAAGTTTCAGCGGAAACCAATGTGTGTTTTAACTGATAAGGGATGTTTATATTTTGTTCATCATTTTACATTTTAATCAGCTATACTTTGTCTCTAAAGTGCCATTACTGTGGTGTTTTTTATGAGCTTTCTGGGGTCTTTTTGTAGCATGACATTCAGTAAAATAAGAAGCGGGCCGGTATTTGTCAGAGCTGACATGGATGATGGTGGACGAAGGATCTGGCAAAAGACAACAGACCATCACGAGGCGAGACAACACACGGACAGACAGGTGGGAAGAAAGAACGAGAGAGAGAAAGAGAGAAAAAGACAAAGGACGATGGAGCGTGGGTGGGCGAGGGGCACCCCAGGGTAGGGGAGGTCTACCATCTTTCTCTTCTGTGTGGTGAAGCTTGGATGGATTCCTCCTGCCAGACCTCCATTTACCGAGCCGCTTGAAGAAATTCTCCTCCTCGTCCCTGCCGTACTCCGGCCCTGCAGCGCCCCCTTCAGACAGCTTCACTGCGCTGGTGAACTTCACCTGATACAAAACAGAAATATATCAGTTGATTTTACTTCCTGATTTTTTTTGAAACAGCTGGATTTCTTTTGCATTTCAAAGGTTTTTACTTCCTCTTTCTGTCACGCCCGAGTCCTGTTTCCTTGAATACTTCTCATCTGTGTTTAGTTATTATGTTTTATTTATACTCATGATTTTTGTACAACTTACCAGCTCCTGCTTATTTTCTGTAAGGCTGGCATTAAATTTAGTTTCAAGTTCAGTTTGAACAGGTGTTTAGATTTATTTTTGTTTACGATTTCCTGTCCAGCAGCACCTTTTGTTAAATATTTTGTCAATTAGCCTTCACTTCTCTTCAACCTGGCCCCCTTTCAGGCTTCATTTGAGCCATTTTTCTGATCTGAGAGCAACAATTTTATTTATGTAATTACATAACCATCAAGTAGCTTGGAATAAACTGTGGTAGAAATCTTTGACATTGTCTTGGTCAGCTTGATCTGACCTGTCTGGTGTGAGAATCAGACTTTTTCTGTAAAGCTCCTTTTGGAGCTCATAAAATGCAATTTTACAAGTAACCAACAACATTTACAGCACATGCGTCAAACTCAAGACCAGCAGGCCACATCCAGTGTTCTGTCAGTTTAGCATACGCATCAGAGTAGCATAAATTACTTTAATGAGCATGCGGGTTAGGTGCAGTCRTCAGTTTGCACTGTGCGTATGCTGATCTGACAATGTACTGTATGCTAAACTGACAGAACATCGGCCCATGAATGTCCCGCATGATCATATTTAGTCACTATTAGCGTTGGCTTGCAGGTAGAGTGCACGCACCACCATAATGGTATAAGTCCAACAATGCACTGCCAGTGAGTTAACCATGGGCCTGCGAGGAACGAGTACCTCGCTCGTTCAGAGAATATGTTTGCGGATGTAAAGTGCAAAGTTGTGTGTCTTTGTCTTCTGTTTGAAACAAAGAACCACAACAGATGCAAACATCTGGACAGGAAACGATGGCTCCAAAAGGTCGAAGAGTTACCTGTAAACCTTTGAGCGCAACAGTTTTTAAAAGTTTTTCACTGCAAGAAGGTCGCTGGTTTGAGCCTCAGCTGAGGAGGGGTTCGAAGTTCGAACCTGGGGCAGTGACCTTTCAGTGTGGAGTTTGCATGTTTAATTTTTTGCATTTTTTCTCTTGCTATTACACGACATTTGAAATTTCTAATGAAGACATTATTTTTGCCTGTTTACCAGTTTTCACTTGAAATCACTGTGAAAAAGAAAACTGCATATAGAGCCATAAGAAATACAGATTTGAACAGACTTTTAAATTTATTTACTTAATAAATAAGGTTATTTTATATGCAATAACTAATAGTCTCTGTTTGTTCCAGGTATAATGTGTGCAATAAGGTCATTTTAAAGAGGTTTTTAAAAAACATACAACCAGTCTGGCCTCAACTTGTTCCAATTTTTTCATTTTGGCCCACTGTGTATTTAAGTTTGACACCCCTGATATACAGACTTACTACCCAAACAGCAAAGTGTATGGAACCAAAACATGTCCCAAATTTGCTTTGTTTTTAGTTTTGACTGATGAAGTCAAACTCACATATCAACTCAACATGGCCCAAATTCTGCACTGTTTTTCAACCAATTGGTCACACCTTCAGAGCACTTGCTTTTAGCAACGCAAAGGGTACTCTTATTGAACCATATCAGTGACAAGTAACCAAAATTAGCTCTAAATATGTCCATTATGGTAACAATGGAATTTAATAACCACTAAAAATAATATAATAATACACAAAAGAGCTCAAAAATGAAAGTAATGCTTAAAACCATCAGACTGTTAAAGACATTAAATATATATTCATGATTTTTATGCTACAGCGAGTAGTGTCTTGAGAGGTGTTCTGAGTGCTTTATAACTAATAGTATAATTTAAAAAATCAATACAAAAAACTAGCAGCCATTACGTGTGTTCTACTATTAATTTTATTCAGCACTTGCAGTAAAATTTAAAATTCATTGTAAGCACTTAATTGTTTTCTTTGGTAAAAAGAGCTAGACAATAAATTGTCTTGTACATATTGTAAAAGTATTTTTCTGACTTTGTGGCTCTGGGACAGAAATAGTTTGGAGTCCTTAAGGATCATCGTCCCCCACTGATCAGTATTTTTCCAGTTGAATCTAACACCTGTGTTGATGACTGACCTTTGAGCTCTGACGTATGAAGGAGAGTCGATCCACTGAGCTGATGTCCAGCAGGTCCTCAACGCCATCAGTTAGTCCAGACAAAGAGGAGCGCTTCAGCCAGTTTCCTGGAGATGCATGAAAACAAAACCATGATCATCTAATACTAAAGAACACACAAAGCTATGCATGTATCAGACACACTGGGTTGTAAACATGCAGGGTTAAATAAATAGAGGAAGTATAAGAAGCAGTCATTGTTATTGTACAGGCACACACATTCAAAACCGTGAAAGTCAAAGATTCACAGATTTAAGCTAATTCAATAATAGTTCAGAAGAGGCAAAAATCCCTGGCTGAGTGGTAAAATTTCATCTTGTATTTGCAGAAGCAAGTACTAGATGGATAAAAGCAAAATATACGACTCTGTACAGTCAGAAAAGCACAACATATAAATGCAATGATGTTGAAACAAAGTGGTTTAAAATGTTCAGACTGTCAAGGAAAACTCTAGAACAGTTAACTATTCTTTTTAATGATTCTTTTAGGTGGATAATTTTACCCAAAGCTTAAATGTACTTATTTTTAAATGCATCAGTTCTGCTCTTTGTCCTATTATATGCTCACTTAATCCATAAAATAACTATTCCTATGAAATGTTTCCATGATCAAACTGTCCTGAGGACTTTATTGGAATGGGTAAAAACATTAAAATGTGTTTATATGCACACTGTCTATGTCTACGGACCACTGTGTATATAGTTGGTAAACCTGACCACGCATCTGGCTGTGCTGATTCCTCCTTGTCGTTATAACATTTCATTACACCTTGTTGTCATGACGTCATTACTTTTTGTTGTTACTTGTTGACGTTATGACGTATCGTTACTCCTTGTCATTATAATGTGCCTTTACTTCTTGTCGTTCATTCTTGACGTTATGACGTGTTGTTACTTTTTGATGTTATGACGCGTTGTTACTCCTTGTCGTTACTCCTTGTCGTTACTCCTTGTCGTTATGACGTGACTTTACTTGTTGTCATTACTCCTTGTCGTTATGACGTGTTGTTACTCCTTGTCGTTATTCCTTGTCGTTATGACGTGACTTTACTTGTTGTCATTACTCCTTGTCGTTGTGACATGTTGTTACTCTTTGATGTTATGACGTGTTGTTACTCCTTGTCGTTACTCCTTATCGTTATGACGTGTCTTTACTTGTTGTCATTACTCCTTTATGCTATGACGTGTCATTACTTCTTGTCATTACTCCTTGTTGTTTTGACATGTCATTACTCCTTGTCATTATGATGTGATGTTACTCCTTGACGTTATGACGTGTTGTTACTCCTTGTCATTACTCCTTGTCGTTATGACGTATCGTTACTCTTTGATGTTATGACGTATCGTTACTTCTTGTCGTTACTCCCTGTTGTTTTGACATGTCATTACTCCTTGTCATTATGACGTGATGTTACTCCTTGACGTTATGATGTGTTGTTACTCCTTGTCATTTCTCCTGGACGTTATGATGTGTTGTTACTCCTTGTCATTACTCCTTGACGTTATGACGTGTCATTACTTGTTATTACTCCTTGTTGTTATGACTTGTTGTTACTCCATTTCACTACATCGTCTGGCTTTGATTTCATGAAGTCTCTTTGAAAGTCCCCTCTGACAGGTTTGTGACTGGCAGATGACACGTTACCATAGTAACGGACATCCACGGGACCACTCAAGGAATTTAATGTAATCAAGTTATGGGCCATTTTGGTGGGTATATTGTAACTAATGCTGCTGGGACAATTTTACCTACAAGCTGTTAAATCCTAGCTATTTTAGGGCAATTTGACTGTTTTGGCTGCTCATGGCAGAAAGGAAGTGATGTGTCTTGTTTGCCAAACAGCTGTTTGCTCATAACCCCTATATGACTGTTTTTATTAATCCTGTTTTTGAATGAGCCATTTCCAAGGACTTTATGATTAATAGGATTATTTTATTTCTTGTTTTAAATGATCACCATGGAAATCAACAGTCAGACAACGTGATGAAACCACAAGGAGTAATAACACAGCCAAATATGTAGTCAGGTTTACCAACTACATACACAATGGTCTGTAGACATAGACATTGTGCAAATAAACATGTTTTAATGTTTTTGGCACAAATGGAACCTCATAATTAACTAAACTTGAATTTTTTCTGACTAATAGGAGCTGTCTTGCCTGAACCATTTTCCCTGCTTTCACTGCAGTACTACTAAGTATAATTTATTGTATTAATCTAATAACAGATCTAGAACAGCATGCACACGGGGTGGAGTGACCGACACAAACAGACATGACATGAATACTGTATGAAGATGGTTCCACATCCACATACGTAAGACAGAGCGAGTGAGTGGAAGGCGCGTGGTCCCACGGCATGCTGAGGCACAAAAAGGAACACAAAACAGACCAAAGAGATGAAGTGACCTGGCCTGCAGCAACAATGTTGGAGATATAGAACACATCGTGCTTGAGAGAGATATGGTCATGGAAATGGATTCTGCTTCTGAATATCAAGTAGAAATAATTGTTAACTTTGTTATCTACAGAGAGCTAGAATGCTAGACGTTTAGCAAAATCAGAGTTCCAGGCTGATAAGAGTTTGCATAACAGTGCACTCCTCACCGATTGGCAGTTTCAGTTTCTTGCGAAGTGAAATGCGTCGAGATCTGGATCGTGAGCGTCGGTCGGTGGTGGTGCCAGAGTGCGCGGTGGTACACTCAGAGGTGTCCTGTTCCGACTGACTGCTGGTGTCACTGGCTGCACTCTGAGACTTAAACATCTTCCTCCAAAAATCCTTCCTGCCCAGCAGAGCACCCGGAATCTGTTCCTCACTGGGGGGTTTGGAAATAGAAGGAGGAAAGAGAAGATCTGAATGCAACTATGTAACTTTCTAAAAAAGCTTTTAGCTTCAGCTGTTCAGCTAGTTGCCTGTTCTTTAGGGAGAGAGGGAGCAACAAGAATGGTTTTAGAGGTTTTCCTAATTTGAGCAGACAAATGGAAGCTGGGCTCGACATAGATGGCGCTTTATGGACATGCTATGATGTGGACACTCACTGTTCGGGGGTCTGGGGGGGTCTGCTGGAGATGTAGCTACGACACTCATCAGCAGCACTGGACACATGACCCTTCTCCCCGGACACACCCACCTCTGACCTGCACACACACATACACATATACATACATACATACATACACACCCCAAGACAAAGTGCTCAGACCATGTGCTGAGCTCTCCTGGTGCAGTAAAGACCAACCACATGAGTCACACCAAATGTTCCTGCAGCTTCGGATGCCTGGCAATCTGGCAATTTGTTCCTTTTATGCACTATGTTTTTTCAGGTGATCCGAGATATTTTCAAAAGGGCATTATACATCAGATTGTTTCTACAAAGTTATTTATTGGACTAAAAAGGGAACTAAAAACATGGAAGTCTTCTGCAAAACTACTAGCACATTTATTGTTTGCAGAACTTATTGTAAATATGGCCATCTAGAAGTTTCTGGAACCGGTCTGATGGTAGGAGTCCTTTTTGTAATGACAGATTCCAGTTTTCTCCACAGAGTTTCTAAAAAAAATTAATGTGGAACTCATATGTAATTAAAACATATTTCCATTTTGCTGCGATTTAATTGTTGTTTTGCTCAGACACTCCCAAAATAAACATAAAAATGACCAGTATGATCCAGTATCCGAGACAGCAAAACAGCCCCACAGCATGGTACCACCTCCACTGTGTTAAACTGTATGTAAGGTATCATTTTCCTTTTTGCTTTATTTCACTATAAATTTGTGGAAAAAAAAATGCACGGGACATGGTATTTAGCCAGAAAGAACACTCTGCTAGCAAATTTCAACTGCATCTCTGAAGCCATTACAGGTAGTTTAATTTCTTTAAGGCTGCTGTGTGATTTGCCTTTTGCATGTGGGTGGTCATGTGATTTGGTAGACATAGTTACAGTGCCACCTGGCAGGCCTGTCCTGTGTGTTTAGACATTTTACAGTGAAATTAAAACATCACGTCATTCACTCAAGCAGAAAAACAGATGTTGACAAGACAGAAAAAAACCAAAACAACATAAAAACAAGCAGTGATGAGAGGCAGAGCGCTGATTTGCTACATAGAGAGAACCAGTTATTACAGCTGGACAAAAGGTCTGTTTCCACTGGTGAGGGGAGGAGTTTTAAGGTTTTTACTTTAAGTGAGTTTAAGTTAAAGTTAGTCAGTCTTTGACTGGTTCGTAATTAGATAAAACATCATGACATTTAGCCCGTTTCTTAATGGTACCTCCTGGGTCCAGCCTGTTTGTTCTCCTCCTTCTCCTCAGGCTTCTTGGTGGCGGTGACCTTCTCAGCGCTGTCCAGGAGCGCGCTCAGTGCCACCCTGCGGAACACATTTCCATGGGCTTCCTTTATGAACTGGACCAGCTGGCGGATGTCGCAGTACAAACCCTGTAAAGGAGATGGTGACGAAGTGAGAACGAGCCATGTGTAGATAAGGAACTGTCAGAACCGATAGCAAGAATCTACATTTAGGCTGGTTTCACTTTTCTGCAAACATTCTTCACACATACAGAAAGCAAGCCTGACTTGCAGAAGCAGTTTATCATGGCTTCAGTTCCAACTTGTGAGTGGGTGGCCTCTGATAATAAAGCCTACTCTGAAAAATTGTGTCATCTTGCACCAAGACACTTTTACTTTAGCTGCACAGCTTTATTTGCCATTTCTAACAAAAAAATTCAACAGGTTTGCAATATGTAATGCAATTATATAATTTGCAAAATAAAGTTAATTCTGGTTTATTTTATAATAAAATCTTTTTCAAAGATGCTTCTGAATTAGCACTGTACCATAAAATGGTTAAATATCAAAGCTGAAATAGCAACATTTAACCATTTTAGCCCCATGGTTGTTAGATTTGATACATGTGGTGTTTCTGAGACCTATTGCATCACTTTATGATTAAAACTTTATATAAAACAGGATATTCTGCACCATTGGTGTATACCTTTTTCACTATAATAATTTCAACATATCACGCAGTAATAGCCATACATATATGCAGAATATACAATGTTTTTTTACATGGAAAAAAACATACCTGGAAAAAGATTTCAGATAAAAAAATATATATGACCATTATTTCTTGGGTCAAGCTTTAAAGGGTTAATCAGCACTCTGTCATTGTTCAGCTGGCAGATAAATAAATACAGATTTGGTGTCTAGCATGGATGAAATCTGATGTTTAGTGAGCAGTAGTCATAAAAAGCTCCTAGTTTGTTCTAGTGTCAATTTCAATGGAGATTCAATACATTTGATCTGATTTTGCTGCTTGCTGGAATCATAATTCCTCATCAAGGTTTCTGTGTTAGTGATCAGTGATAATTTAATTTAAAATTGATTTCTTGTTCAGTTAAAAGAACTGACAAAGCTTATTGACAAAAGTCTGAGAGTCCCACAAAGTAATAGTCATTTCAACATGCACGATTGTGAAGTAAAGCCCTGATCTAACAGACAGAGGCAGATGGACAAGTGACTCCTCACACCACTCACCAGGTTTTCAGGGCTGTGCAGCTCATGTGTGGTGGAGGCACAGCGGGTGATGAGGGACTTGAACATGCAGCCCACTACCACCGCCTCCATATTCTGGGCCAGAGACTTGTTGTCCCCTGTGGTGAAGTTGTTCCCAAAGCCCGCCTTGTCTAGAAGCAGCAGGGAGGCAGGAGAGACCACGGATCACACGGGGGGTGGTTTAGTCAGCGGGTGGAGAACATTTCTGACAGCTGACCAGCTTGAGCTTTAAACAGTAAGCCCGTACAACAGGGAGGGAGGGAGGGAAGGATCAAAGGAAAAGGGTTCATAAAGCAAATGGGGAAGAAGCAAACTTAAAGGGTTTTAGGTAGGGAATAAGGAATACATGCAAGTGACTAAGGCCTGCTTTAAAAACATATAATGGGGGGGTTCTTATCCTCTTGGTCCAATTAGATCAGAGTTGCAAAAATATGAGCTGCATATGGGCCAGATTCAACCAGACAAGTGTAAATTTAGAAGTTGCAGGCGGGTTTGTCACTTTCGGACAGAGTGAGGGGTGCAGCAATGAAAGCGGTGCCTAGGGAAGGGTCTGATCGGGTAAGTATAGTTATCTTATTGCTTATATTATTGACTTAATTATTGATTATGTGTATCTACCGATGTTTCTTTTTTTCGCCCTCCTGGACCTTTCACCTGCACTGCCGTACTCTGCAAGAGAAAAGAGGCGGGGCACAAGTTGATTGACATCAGGCCAGCACAGACATGTAGGTGGTGTCAGAAAGGACGTGGCACCCCACCTCCTGATGGAGGTGAACCCAAGACGCACATAAACTGCCACTATTAAAAGATAACTCCACCACACACACAGAAAAATTAAAACAAGGTGCCCTGTTCACTTTCAGAAATAAAAACACTCATCGGTTCAGTACCTTGCCAAATGCACAGTGTTTTATAAGACATAATTGTTGTTTGTGGTTTACGCAAACAAAATACTTTAAAGTACAAAACTGAATTGGCATGTACAATGTGTCTCAATGCTCAGGGATAAGACCACTGATTGAGCAGCAATGTAATGGATAAAGCTTTGGATTGGCAAGGGTACAGAATGGATGAGTGAGTAAGGAAGGTAGGATTCAGCTCATTGAAGTGAATGAGGAAAAAGAAGGAGGATGGAAGCGGGAGGAAGTTGACAAAAAACGGGATACAGACAAGCAAAGACAAGTGGAAGAAGGAAGGGGAAAGACATATATATAAACACAGATAGCACTGGAATNCGGGGAAAGACATATATATATATAAACACAGATAGCACTGGAATGCAAAGTCGAAGTGCAGGGTGAGACACCCGTAGTACAATTCAGCTTTGAGTTATGATCTTCTGTAATGTAGAGTGCAAATGAAACCGCTGAGTGCAACAGTACAGGGCAAAGATTTTGAGCCACTCCTAATTTCTTTATATTTTACTTCCAAGCATGCAGACTCTTTTGTATTCTTGTAATCTCCTTGTTACTGGTCATTTTCAGGCGAATGAGTTTCTAGCTTGTTAACCCTCTTAAAAATTAAAAAAACGGGGCTCCTAACTCAAGGGATGAATCAGAATTGCTTTTACACAAACAACTAAGCAAAGAGCCCATTTTAAATTTTGAATTTAGGAACTTTGTTTTAACAACCTTTTACAAAGACACAAAAATATACATTTATAGTGGTATTTTTGTAGTTTTTCTAGGGGTGAGACTCGATTAAAAAAAATAATCTAAATAATAATTAGAGACTTTGTAATTAATTCATCTCAATTAATTGTATAATGATGTTTGCCCCAAAAGGCAGCATTTTTTAAATTAAATGTATTTTAATGGGTGACTAAACCACGTGAAAGACACAGACAGTAATAATATTAACCCAAGCTCTGGTAATGTCTGGAAAATTGCAATTAATTGCAAAAACAGAAACAGAAAATATCCCTCACCAAGTAAGTACCATTTGAAGTATTTTAACTAACAGCTCCAGCTGAGTCTGCAACATGTTACAGTCATTTTAACTTCTTTCATCCACACGCTTCATTAACAGACATTAATATCTGATGGTAAGCCAGGGCGGGATCAGCCAGCAGCAGCTTCAACTCTAGTCATGAAGCAGAGATGAACGTCTTCTGCTTTGGAGCTGGGACTGGTGCTGCACGAGGACCAAGGCTGTTGACTGCTTTTGAACAAGGGCGGGGTCTACGGCAGCACCACGACTCATTGAGAAGAGTAAACACTGCATGCTTTCACGTCAGTCTCCAAAAGTCTCCAATATCACCAGAAAAAGTCCATGTTTGTTGAGAGGCAGGCTGCATCCTAGACAGGTCACCAGTCTATCGCAGGGCCAACATAGATAAAGACAAACAACCATTCACACTTGCACTCACTCCTAGGAAGAATTAACTTTCACTAGAGTGACCAATTAACCTAACATGCACGTCTTTGGACAGTCTTTGGAAGAGAATAAGTATCAAGCCTAAAAATAAAAACTATCAAAAGCAGACAAACAGTATCTGAAAGCGATGGACTTAAGAAATATGTACAAATCCAGCAAAAACCTGAAATGACCCGGGCAATGCATCTGGGTATTGCGGTTGATCCGTTTACTGTTTACTGCAGCCTCATCAGAAATGGTCTCCATGAAAGGGAGGCTGCTAAGAAGCTATTGTTAAGGAAAAGAAATGAGAAGAAAAGGCATACCTCTACCTAGAACTGGACTGAAAATCAGTGGCAAAGGGTTTTATGGAGCCTTGACCTCCACATTATTAGTGTAAGTGTTAGTAGTGTGAGATCATCTTGACAGAACACAACAAAAGGCAGTCAATATCCAAAGAAGAACTTTAGATAGACCTCCAAGAACCCTGGAGAACTATTCCTGAAGATTAATTTAGTAAAGAAAGCTTGTCTAAGATGCTTTTAAGCTGTGGTAAAACAAATGAGACTGACTTTTAAGTTTGTTATGAATAGTGTACTTAGTTATTTCCATTTATAAACATTTTTTTTGTATTAAATAAAGTAAATAGTGGACTCAAGCCTTTTGCACAATACTGTAGTTTTGATTACAAAAACATAAGAGCTTCCTGGACAGAAAAATTCAAACAGTTAATTAATCTAGCAACCACTTAAAAAATGTTTAAGACATTGATCAAAAGAAAAAAAAAAGGCTCTTCATTCGCAGCTTTCAGCTTCACAAATGTGAAGTTATGCTTTTGGAGAAAATCTGGGACACATAACCCTGCAGAATGAGTTTTATGTTGTTTTTATTATGCATGTTGGCTCTACTTATGATGCTAACATGCTCATAATAACAGCCCTGAACATACCACTGCTTAGACAGTATAAGCTAATGTTAGCTATTTTTAAAAGCTTAATTTGGCTTGCTAGCATGTAAAAATTTGTAGATGAATATATAAACACGACTTCAAAATTGTATCATATTATTATTATAGTGAGCATGTTACATTGCTCACTCTTACCTCAAATCACTTGTGAAATAATGAACAAAGAGCTGTTAGTGAGGATGTAAACTGATATAGCTTTGTATCTTGCATCACACGCCACTATCAGGTTAATCAGCAATTAAAATAAGAAGTCGCTGCACTGTACAGGAAATAAACTACAGCATCAGTCCTGAGCTGTTTCAGATTGCCCAGTAAAATCTGTTGGTCAAATCCATTTCCTTGTTTCTGTATCAGTGCATTTACTTTGCGTTTCAGGACTTGCATCCCACTCACACTCATCACAGACTTACTGTCAGTAATGGGCTCCATGCAGAAGCCCAGCAGTGCATGCAGGAAGTCCACAATGTTATTGAGGGAGTCTTTGTTGACATAGTCACGCATTGTTTGGCGAAACTGCACCTTGTCCAGCTTGTACAGATTGGTCAAGCAGTTCTGAGCCTGAAAGCAAAGAAACAATATTTATCGCTGAAACTTTCACCACATTAAGGGAGCAATACAGTTACAAATTAATGGCAAATGAACATGTCACAGTCAGAAACAAAGCCCATAAGATGCACAGAGGAGGTCAGTTATGAGAGTCTGACCTGCATCCTGAGTCGATCTCCTGAAAGACCTCGATGCCCCTCGCCACATCCATAGGCGCAGCCCAGAGACTTGACAATCTTTATCAGCATGGTCAAAGCCAGGCGGTGGGTACTACAACCGGAACCTTCTTCCTGCTTTCAGCAAAGGACAGAACAACACACACAAAAAAAGGTTTCATGTTGGTATAGTTAAGTATCTTTAAAATTTAAAGACAACAAATCCCACTGTGAATGCACCTTTTTGTCATTATCCTTGTTATTCTTCACATCATCCTTGCTCCCCTGCCCACTTCCTCCACCACTTTCTCCTCCTCCACCTCCACCCTCATCACCCCCTCCACCTGCCCCTGCAATTGGCCCTCCTGGGTCTTTGTTTCGTGCCTCCTGGTTCTCCTTATTATCGGCCTTTGAGAGTTTCTTGCCCATACCCGGCACCACGCCCAGCTGCAGCAGGCAGTCAATGATGTTGAGGGCCACGTCGCAGATCCTAGAACTAATGTCATGGCTGAGGACTGCATAAAGAGCCCGCAGTACAGCCTGAATAATAAGAGGGAGAGAAAAAAAAGCTGTGTGTCTTCTCCAACCAACAGAAATACAAAAGTTAGGTAATCATATTAACTCTAGTATACGAGACAGAAAAAAATTCTTACAGTGAGATCTAGCATGCCGTTTTTCAGCACAAAGTTATTGGTCCCCTCAATGTTCTCTCCCTCCTCCAGACAGGAGTAGTTGATGCAAGAGTCAGTGAGGCTGCGTGGCAGGTTGGCGCAGGCCAGCGGCTCCACAGGGATCTCAGGTACAACAACAGGGTTACAGAGTTTCTTCATGTGCTCGGTGAAGAAGTCAGCGTAACCCACATTGAATGATGCTACTGTAGTATTGAATGCAGCCATGGTGATGGTTGAGATCTGAGATCGAACTACAGACAACAGAAAGAGGACAATTTTTCTGTAATACAATAATAAACTTACAAAAAAAAAAATGATAGAGTCCTGGATAAATGTTTTCTATCCGCTTGTCTGGTGCTATTTCAGTTTTTATTTTTCTGATTTATCTTACTGAAAGTTATGCAAATTTCTCATTTGATGCTAAATTATAATACTGTGACATTGCCATAGCCTACTTTTGTTTTAAAACCTCAATCCCTGCAGGTTTTAAGTCTCACTTTTTTAAGTCGGTTCTTGTACTTATTATATTTTGTTCCAAGCATCATCTACCACCTTGGGACTAAAATGTAAAAAAAAAAAAAAAATTACGTCATAAAAACTTGCTTTCAAAAAGCCAGTGATTATTAAAAAGGAAGTTTTATTTATATGGACCTAAGGCTCACAAAGAATTTGGTGTCTCATTTTAGAAGGCAGATATTCATTATTCATCTCGAAGTTAACACAAAGCTCATATTTCTCCCAAACATGAGCTTGAAGTTTTAGATCAATTCAACCTTAATGCTGGATTTTCTGTGTCTAATCAAGATTTATTTAGCCATTTATCAACCTCTGTTTTAGTTCAGACTTGGCATCAGTTTGCCTGGTATGTTTAATTTTGTAATGTTGTGGGATTTAGCGTAAAGTCAGTACTGTTATTTATTTTTATAGTTGTATTGTCACAATATTGCTATTACATAATCCTGTCCTATTTTGGAGCTGCTCAGCAGGCCTCTAAGGAGCCAGATGCATCTGTCCTACCTTTACTGGAGCTGATGGGAAAAAAGATAAGCAGTGTGTGGCAGTAACGTGCCAACTTTTCTGCCTTTATGATCTACTTTCCTGACACCAAAAACACAAGAGACACTCTCTGATATTATCAACACTGTTTTGATGGATATTACAAAGGTTAGTCAGTACACTAATGAGTGAGTATGCAACTCTGTTAATGATTAAGAGACTTTTGTTTTTGGTGTTTTACACTTTTCTCTGTCATAAGTTATTTTCAGCAAATTATGATCCTGAGATCAACTTAACTAAATTAACTCTGAACCACATCCTTACCCTCTTTGACCGTGTTATCACTGTGGCTATTGGAGTGGTCCGGCATGTCTCGGAGCAGAGAGTGGTGTGAGTGAGAGTGCTTGGCACTCAGGCTGTCTGCATCTGCAGCTGTGTCTGTGCTGCCTCTGCGTGTGAATTTGCCTGGAAAATAGTGCACCAGAATAAATGAGAGAGAAAAAAAAAGGAAAACACAAACACACAAATGTAATCTGTCTTTTTAGGACCTGGGCATCACCATGCTGTTACAAATTAATATAAATAGATGAACTGTAAACTACAGAATATACGTTCAAGGTTTAACTGCAGGTGAAAATAATAGATGAAATGCCTCATGTCTTTACACTGTGACTGCTCAAAAAAAGCTAGTCTGAAGCAGCAGGGCGCACCAGATATTTACCCCTATGATAAAAATAGACCAGAAGATTAATGGAAATAGGAATTTAAAAAGACACCAACTGTGTTTAAATTATAATAATGTCTATGCCTAAAGCTTCTATTAATAACACTTCCCAGTTAGACCTAATCAGAAATACTAATGCTAATGAACTGACCTAATTCACTAGCTGACAGTGAGATCCACGCACTTAAGCTTACTTGAGGGCGAGCAAGTGATTCTCATTATGAACTGCACCCTGCCTACCCATAATGGTGGCCTGCCAGCCCCCACGATCTACAACCCGTCGGTCATCACCCAGGCCTGAGAAGCTACCAAAGGAGAAGGTGCTGCGGGTGGGTGAGACATCCAGGTGGTCCTCGTGCAGCAGGAAAGGTACTCCCATGCGTCGCTGACGTTTCTTTCCTGTGTGATGGAAAGGAATGGAGCCCTTTCTCTCCCGGTCCTCTCGGCGATTCTTAAACTGCAAGAGAATCAGCCTTTTTTTGTTCTGATCTAATATGATGATAATGCAATACATTTGGTGGATGCAAGTCTCTGACCTTCTTAAAGATATTCATGCCCAGGTCAGAGGACAAGTCAGGGACTGCCTGTCGACGTAGGCTTGTCAGAGACACTTTTGCGAATGTCTCCGTGCTCAGAGACTTTTCCTCCTCATTGCACTTCAAGCTCATATCCTGCAAAACAGTACAGGGCATAATTAACACAGCCCTGAGAGATGAAAGAATATCTTAAAGACAGCATAACAGTTTCTTACTGACAGCTGGTTGCCATTACCTGAGTCTTATGAGTGTTGACCAGTGAGGGTGTTGCAGCCACCATGGAGCTGCTGCGCGGGCGTGGCAGAGGCGTGACTGGGGGCTCAGGGGTGCGCTCAGGCCTTTCCTCCAGGATCTGCCTCAGGCGCTGCAGGTAATACATCAGGGCCCAGTGCACACCCTCCTCTGTCCAGTTTAGCTGCAGGAGGCAGCGTAGTACTGCCACGTCAAAGTAAGTGGCATAACGCGCTCGCTGGGCCAGAGACACAGGCAGGCCAGCGGGGGCCGATGTCCTGGAAGAAGAAAAGGAGACAAGGGTTTGAGTTATCTTGAATCAAGATTTTAGCTGTTACAAAAGGTCTGGGGTAGAGTGGTGGGTTCAAATGAAAACATATTGTAGCATGAACCTGCGGGGCCATCATCAAGTGTGAAGATGCTGAAAGAGCACAGATGCTATAAGTAGACTGATTTGACTGCAAAGTCAGAAAAATGATCATTTCTGTGCCAGTCGACTCTATAATGCAAATCTACCACTCTCAGGTGGACTGTCACCTTTTTAGAACAAATTTCATTCATATGTTTGTATGAAGCAAAAATCTGTTTTATCATAATCCTGCTGCTGTCCAAAATCAGTCTGACTAAAGGAATGAACAGGTTCTTGTTAAGGTCCCTGTTGGCATGACATGAAGTACTAAGTATTAATTGCAAGAGGCGATTTGCATGTTTTTATCATCACTATTAAACGCAACTCACAGCGTGGTGGAAAAAGAGATAATAAAAGCTCAGACCTATGGTCTCAGCAGGCTACAAGACCAGACTGGAGGATTAAAGCTTCTTTAAGAGAATCACAAACACTTTGGCTACTGGACAGAATAAAAGGTAAGAATAGAAAATTTATGGAATCTTCATAGTTATTTGTAAGCTAAGTCCTTACTGTACCTCGCGCTTGCTAAGTTAGCTGAGCTTGGTGCTCTCGCACTAGTAAAAATAAATAATTAATTATAAGCATGGGTAGACTTGAGCCCCAGCACATAAGCCGGTGTTTAGGGCCACACAGAGGTGGTTCTTGGGTCTTTGGGGGTCCCAAGCAAATTTCACAGGGAGCCCTTTCAACCAGTGTTTATTGTCCTTTTTTATGACATTGTTAATAATTTTATTTAATTTAGTTACAGCATCAGATTCTTCAACTTTTAGATGTTCTTTGAGGCCTTTCACCTTTTCTACTGACTTTTACATAATTATTTACTATTTTTATTTAAATAAACCCGGACCATATTTTTTAATGTAGTTCCAATTACAGAAGAAAAGACTATGTGCTGAAAACTGCATTATGACCCTTTGGAATTATAAAGCCTAAACTGGACATTGAAAATAAAAAATAAACAAGACTTGAACACAGTTACTTTCATTCATAAACTTGTGTGCATATTCGATTTCATGCCTATGAATTGTATAATTTAACATTATTAGCTATATTAGATATATATATATATATTTGATATTTCTAATGTGTGGAAAAAAATCCAAATCAGAGTCAAATAGGACACCAAGATTTCTCTCACGCTGAGAAGGATTAAAATGTAATTTTGGTAAAAATGATCTCTCTCTTGTCTTCAGGACC
>CM047998.1:11427650-11447112 GCA_026261665.1 Melanotaenia duboulayi
AAGAAGAAGAAATAAAAATAAAAATGAAATTGCCATGAGACCCTATAAAAAATAGACTGGGTGGGGCTATTTTGACAGCAAATCAATGATCTTAAAATGAATTCCCCCCAATAATATGGACAATTCTTCAAATTGACAAAGATAAAATTATTTTTCATTGTATGTTTTAAGTTTATTAAAAGAGAAAAACCTGATATATTCCATTTACCTTTGGCAGCAATTACAGTCTTCTTGGAAATGATCCTACACACCTAAATCACCTTTATTTAAAGACTTTTTGGGCTCCAGTGTCCTTTAATTGACAGTAGCTTGACAGTGAAGTGGGTCAGAGAGAGTGGAAAGTGGACCTGCAGCAAATAGCCCCAGACTGGGATTCAAACCTGCCCCTTCGAAGTTTCATTTATTCTTATGGGCAGAAACCAGGTATTTCTAAGCCAGCAAAGTCTAATTCCAGCCTTCAACAGTCTGCTGTCTTGCAGTTTTTCAATGCTTCCTGCTTCAACACACCTGAGTCATTAATGGATCATTAACAAGCTTGTGCAGAACTTAACAAGATCCATTTAATTTGAATGAGGCATGCTAAAGCAGGGGAACATCTAAAACTTGCAGGATGATGGCTCTCTAGGACCCACATTGAACATCCCTCCTCTAAGTGCACTAGATTTTCACACTCCGTTATTTATTTATTTGTCACATGTGTACACACTCTAAGATCTTTTTTATATTAATCCTACTTAATTTTTGGGGGGTTTAGTAAAAATAACTTAATTTTGTTGATTCAATTAACTTGAAATCGAAAGAATTGTAGAACCAAGTTCCGTTTGTAAGAAGTTTGTTGAACAGAATTTTTGTCCAAGTTAAATTATTAAGTATGTTCAACTCAGTGGTTCCCAAAACTCATGGGTGGGCCCAGAGTTATAATGGGATTGGGTGGGGGGTATAGCACTGCTGTATTTGCACTGCTAGCAAAACATGGAAATTTGTGAAAAGTACCAGTGGGCAAATGATGCTGAATCAACAGCAGAGATTTCAACTACCAAAAAAAGGCAAGAAAATATGATGAGACTTATCTTGCCTTGGGCTTAACCAGGTAATGGTCAAGTAATGGTAATGATCAATGGTGGGTAATGAAGACAGACCACAGTGTGTTTTATGTCTCAGAATATTAGTATATAAAAGAATGAAGTCATACAAGTTACAACACCAACTGGAGATGTCTCATTGTACACACAAAAAAAATATGTTAATTACTTTAGAAATAAACTACTCAGCTGTCGTAAATAGAGTTTTTTTTACTAAAGCAGCACCAGTTTCATCAAAAGCTTCCTGGTTTAAAACGCCTCACACTANTTCATCAAAAGCTTCCTGGTTTAAAACACCTCACACTATAGCAGCGGAAATGATAATTCCTTTTGCCACTAACATGGCACAGTGAGACAACAGTGAGACCTACTAAAATAATTTAGTACCAATTGTGTAAAGGCTGCAAAGACTCAGAGAACATGCATATTCATCAGGAATTTAATTTTTTGTGATTGTTACCATTTAAAGTTTGAGTTATGCCCTTTACTGTCAGTGTTATGTTTAATTTTAGACAATGTTGTTGGGATGTTTTGTTCTGTTTGAATGTTAAAGCTGGCAGCATGTGTGTGAAGGGCAGTTTGTGTTATTCCAAAATTAGAAATAAAATTTATGGTTTGTTGGTGATTTGTCCAGTACCCCTTGCTTCGGTAACAGACTTCCTTTTTTAAACCTAACATTACAAGCAAGAGTGTAAATTTAAAAACTTTCATTTCTGTGCTATAATATCAACTTCAATCTTTTAAGTTTAAGGGATAAAAGGGGCGTTTTTATTACCCCTTGAACTGTGCAAAAAATAAATGTCGCGATAAAAAAAACAGTAATGGAAACACCTACATTTTGATTTGTCGATATAAAAGTATATCGCAAAAGTGTAATAGAAACACTTTATTCACATTTACATGTCCTCAGACTTGACGTAAGGGGTCACATGACCAATTCATGTCAAATAAAGATGGTGCGGTATGAGTAGAAGCAGGAGGAGACGCAAATCTTTTTACAAAAAATTAAAGAAAAAATATAACCGTCATCCTTGATGGAAGAAATCTCCTTCCTCCTCAAAGTGGAGTCTCGCAGGATGAGATTTTATAAAAATTATTTAGAAAATAACTTCTAATGTGCTAAACGCCATTAAATGGAAACACCTGCAAATCACAGTTGCATTTTGTTGAAATTTTAGAAATATCTGCTTAGCTACAGATCTCTTCTTTGAAAGAAACTATATGATTTGAGTAATTCTGACTTAAAACTGTTGAATTACGGTAAACAAATTTACTAATTGAACTTGTATGAACTTAATTTAATCACTTCTTACCAAGTGGAACCATTAATTTATTTTATTTCAACTATTTGATTTTTACAGTTTATCCGGCTCGCTCTGAAAGTTTTCACTCAGAATTCCTCTGTTTTGTTTTTTTGACAAGTGTGTCACAGAAAAACATCCCCACAGCATGATGCTACCACCTCCATGTTTGACTGTAGTAATATCAGGTTTTGCTCTTTGCTTGGTTTCAGACACATACTGTTGGGAACTGTAGTCAAGCACTTTCATCTTTCAAGCCAATCAGGTGCTTTTTGACAGACATCCAGCACATTGTCATGCAGTATTCAGTGAAAAATTGCTCCCTTCTGATATTACTGCCATAAAAACCTGGTTTCAGACTTCTTCGGATCAATGGAGACAGCTGTGTTTTGGAAAACTTGGGAGTGTTATTATACCAGTCCACAAATCTGTGCTGTTACAGAATCCTGTTTTCCAGACCTATGGACACTGATTAGTTTACACTCTGACATCCACCATAATCATATAAAGACAGTTGTTTTTTCTCTTAACAATGGTCAATAAATGAGGCTAATCACAGGTGGACTCCAGACTTTCTAAAAACCTGCAGGTGTGGCTGTGTAGTACCTGGTCTGTGGCGAATGTTGGACATGGAGCCACATTTGGCGGTGATGTGACTTAAGTCGATCTTCTTGGCTTGGATTTGGACCTGCTGGTAGAAGCAAATGCGTAAATTAATATTAACGCTTACAAAAAAAATGCATGAATGAAGAAATGAAAATGCTGGAAATTGAGGTTTTGTCAGAGTCTTAGAAGAAGAGGAGCTATAAAGTCGTAGACATGAGACAGATGGCACAAATCAGCTGTGGAATGACACAAAGAAGATTTATGGCTTGAGGCAGAGCTGATGGACTATTCGTGCTGTTATCACTTCCCTGGAGAAAAGTTAACATGAAAGCAAGCAGTAGTAGTGCACAGGCACTATGGGACACTACATGGAATAGGTGATTCTTTTAAACATCCACAGGTGATGTGAATGAATGTAACACTGATAAACGGTCGATAAACATGAAACACTTCACAACTACATTTCACAGACACATTCACACGCAAATGTAGACATTTATCAGAATGGAAGAGATCGGAAAAAGAGGTTTTGGAATTTTTGCAAATCACTCACATGTCCCCCGCCTGCTGTGTGGTGGACTTTGTCCAGGGAACCACACTTGGATTGAACGTGGCTAAAGTCCAGCTTAACACTTGGAATCATGACCTGAGGATGAAATGTTGACTTTTTTTCCTTCTATACAAAACAAAAAGAAAAGGCTTCCCAAACAGGAGGTAAGATAAAAATGGCCGACAACATTATTGCTTTCTAAGCAAAAATAATGCTTCTGAAGAGTCCAAATCTTGCTTCTATTAGCAAGAAATCTGGAAAAAAAACACGCCTAGCAACCTAAAGTCTTGTATTTATGGAGTTTATGCTGGAATAAAAGGCATTGATTAACCTCCTGAAGCTTATCATGAAGCACAAAACACAACCAACATATCACTTGCATTATCAAAAGAGAAATTCCTTTTTTACAGGGGTGTCCAAAGTCAGTCCTCGAGTGTGCTGTACTGCAGGCCTTGGAAGTTATCTGCAGCAGCACGAATGAATCAGAATGATGGGTCAACATGCTCGGGGAGCACTTGACAACAGGTGTGTTGGAGCAGGGAAACATCTAAAACCTGCAGGACTGCGGCCCTTGAGGACCGGAGCTGGACACCCCTGCTTTTTGATAAAGGAGCCGCACTTCCGAAGTAAACCTTTTGCTTGCCCGAAGCAAGCAGATGGCAGACAAACAGATGGACACATAAAAGTAGCATGACAGGAGTAATAAAGCTGAAAAGCGAAAGAAAGAAAACAGAGGAAGAACAAGGAGAAAAGAAAAAAGCGTACATACATTGCCTCCTTTGGGTGTGTGCTTCAGATTATCCTTGGAGCCGCACTTTGACTGAACATGACTGAAGTCCAGCTTCTCGGTTAAAATTTGAACCTAAAATAAAATTAAATGGTAAAGAAAGAAACAAAAACACTATATGTGCCTCAGTAACATAAATCTGCATTGAGTGATTGAGTGTGTGTGTGTGCCCATATACAGGTATATTTAATGTGTAATTATACTTAGCTTGCTTTAACGTGCACACAGCTCTGAAAATGGTGAAACCTAGGTGAAAACAGTCTCATTGGGTGTGTTAAATGTTACAGAAGTGGCTCTAAAAGCACTGATTCTGTTGAAATAACTAATATTTTTAATAAGAGCAATAAAAGATAATTGTAGTATTTAAAACTGAAGCATTTTGAAATGCTTCAGTTTTCAGAAAGCTCTTCCTCTGCCAAATCCAATGTGTTACTTTGCTTTAATTTATATAATCTATATCTGCATAAAATTGAACAATTCTTCCTCCATCTCTCCACCAAGTTCCATAAAACAATCCAATTAATGGGGATAAAATGTTGACTAACACAACCAATGAGTGTTTTGGCCTTGTGCACCACATTTGTGTTGTTTGTAAAATAAAAATAATATAAATAATATAAATTAAAAAGGCTCTGCTTAGTTTAAAGAGCACAGGGAAGAGAAATACAGGGTTAAGGATAAAAGAAAGAGTTCTGGGAAAACTAAGGAAAGCTTGATTGTCTTCATTGTTTGTCCTTTTGTCTCCAATTATGCAGATGATAACCTTTTATCTATTTACCAGTAAAACATTTATTTGACTGTAAGTATTTTTATTACTAATTATTCATTTTTTAAACCAAAATTCCCACAAGATTCTTTGGTTGTTGGTGTATATATTTTAACTATTTATTACAGGAATATGAACAACACATTTTTCATGTAGGAATTGTCAAAAGATGTCTTTTTATATTGTACTTAACAGTAAATTGGTTTAGTTTAATCATTCCTGCAATAATGCAAAACCAAACTTTAATATGCAACTATAAGCAGTTACTTTTATTGTTAGTCATTTATAGAAACCAAAGATATTTAAGTTGCACAAGAAATGGCGGGAAATTCATACAAGCAGCAGCTGACTGGAAGCATTCAGATATTTGAATTTTTTGACAATTAACTGTTTTGTTAAATGAAGGTTTGAGCTGCAAATGGAAATTCACTATTATTTTGAGGCTACAGTTATGGAAAAATTCCTCCAAACACATAAAAATGAACAATGTCATATAGTGTAAAAGTGAATTTTTAAAGAATAATTTTGTTTCTAATAGTAAAAACGGGCTCTCCAGTCTGATAGAGGTTTAACATGGTGGGATTCAGAGTGCAGAGCCTTCCACAAAGTCCACTGTGCTGCTCCCCCCTAATGCTGCCAGCTTCATTTACAAAATTCTCCCATAAATCACTGGGGTTAATGAAAATTCGCACCTCTGCAGGACTGTGGGAACAATAAGAGTGAGCGTTGCCTTGGTAATGTGATTAGGACTCCACATGTTATTACTCATTCACACATCTGTTGCACCCCAAAGCTTTAAATGAGAGGATTTTTCTCTGGGATGACATGAAAAGGAACTTAAGCTATTCCTTTAAAAATGGCTTCACGACCAAACTGGCCATCCTACTCTTTTCATGAAAGGCAGATTGTTTGGGGAAAATCCTAAAAAGCACCTATTTTATGTGAAATCTTTAAAAAAATCACAAGAGAAATTTATTTTATGTCCTTGATGCATCCTCAGTAAGTACCTCAGTCTGCTATATTATTAATATGCAGAGCTGGAGGGAAAATCCTGTGCAGTGATGATGAAAGCATCTCCCTGGGGTAAATGATTTTCCAAGCCAACAAAAACAAAATTGGGGGATATTCTTAGGAAGATGGCCATTTTAGATCTAGACATTTGGAAAGACACTTGTGGTGCAATTGGGAGATTTAAGTAATAAAAAAAGAGAAAGATGGAAGGCCAGTTTGGAAAAGAGGCCTGAGGCAGAGGATGATGGTTCATCCAGGCTGATGGAGATGACAGTGGACAGGGCAGAGGACAGTCAGAGGAAACAGACACAATGACAGCAAAGCAGAGGTTTAGAAACAGGCCAGAGAGTGAGCACATGAGTGCTTTATGTAATTCCTACAGCTCACAGAGGTAAAAAGGAAGGCAGAAAGTAAGAAAATGGTAAGAGAAAGCCTTAGCCTTAGAGAAGACTCTAATCATCTGCACAGAAGTACAGATACTGCACACCTCTACAGATGTTTGGATTACATCATACTTCGTCCGTATTTATTTGCAGATGTAAATATTTCTGTTGTAGAGCTAAAATAAATCAGTTTATTTCTCTAAATTTTCGGAAATATTAATACTCTTCCATGAAGTAGAAATAATAATAATGTAAAATAACATTGTACTACACTGCCCCCGTGTGGCAGAATTTGGTAACACTTTGAAATTTTGGGCATAAATCTGATATCTATGCCAATATTTCCTCCTGCTTTATCAATTTTAGAACCGCTGACAGATTAAATAAATAAGTTTAATCATCTTGTTTTAAAGCTAAATTTGGCTATTAAACTAAATCATGGAGCTTAATACTGCTGTGGACCTAAAACTACTACAAGATGTTCTGTGTCCATGCCAAGCTATGGCTTATTGTTAGAAATAAAGACTTCCCATCAAAACACCTAAATAATTCTATCAAACCATCTTGTTTTAGCTCTGTTATGTTACCTGTCCTCCTTTTGGCTGATGCTTTAGGTTGGCAGTGGATCCGATCTTGGACTTTACATTCTTCAGGTCAGGCAGAGGTTGATTGACAACCTTCAGCTGCCGCTGGGCGGAGGATGGTGACTTGGGCGGTGTCCGGATCACTGCCACCTTCTTTTCCTGGAGGATGCTGAAGGACTTGGGCGTATGGCTGCCAGGCGTGCGGGAGCCAGGGGTGCGGCAGGAGTAGCTTGGGGGTGTGCCGGGTGTGACGGCGGACGAGCCTGGGGTGGAGGCGCCGCTGCGGACTGACCGGGACCGGGCTGAATCTGTGCCTTTTAAGGAGAAAATAAGGTTACTCAGTAAAGCAAATAGGATGAGGAATAGAAAGAGAGAAAACCTTTCTTGCATACAAATGAAGGGGAAAAAAATGCCTGAAACTATTGATGTAGCTCTAAATATGATGATGATAACATGAAACTTAACACTAATGAAGATTAAATGCTGCACGATTTATGCCAGATTTACTCAGTTTAACTAAATTAAAACAAACCAGATCAAACAAAAATGTTAGCCATGAACAGTGAGAGTACACAAAGGCAGCTGCATTCACGCTTGTTGCTTAGTTACCAGGGAAGAGCCTAACGGCCCCAGGTGATGAATAACAACACCACACCTGTTTTTATGGATCCCACCCTTTCCTCTGATAAGGTAGGTGTGGGTTTGATAGCAACATTTCAAATACATCAAACATCTTGTCTGATCTAGTTTTGAAAGCTTCTTAGTTACAAATAGGTATGAAGCAGAAAAACCTAATACAACTCTGAAAATCCAAATATGGTGGAATGCTATGTAAAATGTAAAAATAAAAAAATGGAGTATGGTGATATGCAAATATAAACCAAAATTTAATTAATAAAAGAAAATGAGAATTTACTATTTCATGAAAAATATTATCTTATCTTAAAATGAGTTTAAACTGAAATTTAGATTTTCAGACCTTGGAACAGTTTCCCACTTTTCCTCAGTTAATTTTTAAAGGTCCCATGTTATACATTTTTTTCAACAGTTGCATATGGGTGTCAGAGGTCCAACAACATTGTTTTCAAAATGTCAAAATTCAGCCTTATTCCTTCATTTCAGCCATTCCAAATGTAGCTTTTGTGAGCTGTAATGAGAACGGGCTGTTTCTAAGTCTGATCCTTTAAATGTTCATGGGTGGTGTCTGTCCACGCCCCTCTCTGGGAGAGGATCCGGCTTTCGCTGGCACCTGTTTCATGACTTTAGAGGGCGGATTCAGCTAGCCTGGGTGCGGGTCAATGACAGTATCCGCTACCAGGGGCAGTGGTTATTTTCCTTTGTGACGTCACAAAGAGGAAGATCTCAAACTCACCCGTTTGAGCACAGATTCACGAAAACGTAAAGAGACAGAATTTTCTCATTTTTGGGCCTCATACACAGGCTATGAGGACTCATATGACTGTTAGAAAACCTTAAAACAAATTATTTTTGCATAATATGGGACCCTTAATGAGCTTTACTTTAGTGAAATAAGCTGCATTTCTGGATGATATTCAGATCTTTTTGCATAATATAGAATTAACCTGCCTTTGTGGATGGCATGGTAAACTGTGTTCACAGACAGTGATTTCTAAAAGTGTTACTATGCCCATCTAAAGGACCAGGACAGAATTATNACTAAGCCCATCTAAAGGACCAGGACAGAATTATGACCGCTTTTAATGCACCTGAGATCCAGAGGTCTCCCCCTATTTTAAGCTTTAAGTAGCTTCCTTGGGGTGACTTTTCTTTTAAGAGACTCCGCCTCACTCAGGTGCTCTTTTGTTACAAAGCTGTTTTTGATAAACCTAGTTAGATGCAACATGTTGCTCCAGATGGTTTTTTAAGTGGTTTCTGACATTTTAAAATCCTTCCATTCTGTTCTTATTACATTTTACACACCAGCCAACTATTTAGGAAAGTCTAATTTATTTATGGACATACAACTTTCATTTAAAGACTGAAACCTGCAGACACTCAGTGTGGTTGAGGTAAATGAATGAATGCTAGTCTAGTAGAAGCCTAGATGTCACATGTTGATGAGGAGGGAGCAATAGACCTAAAGAGGAGCTACCAGGTGGTCTACCTGCAATACTAGGGGCTCTTCCAGACATGCTGTCCCCTCTGGACTCAGTTCGGAATGCTTTTAGGGTGGAAGGAAAATCAACAAGGAGTTTGAAGGGAAATGAGGGACAAAAACAACAGAGCAGGGGGTGGGAGGAGTTACGATTTTAATTAGATGTTTTACAAGAGATTAAAGGCAAAGGAGTGTGTGAAATCTCACAGGTTGGCCTGGTGGGGGTGCTGTTGTCATCTTGTTCAGCAGCAGGGATGTGGCGAGTCAGAGACTTGGCCGGCCTGGGGAGAGACGACCTCTTCTCGGGGCTGCGGTACGTTCTCTCCTGAATCAAAACACACACTGCAGGGTTGATATTCAAGCTCAGTTACATCAACTGCGGCTACCGCGACTGCTCAATCCCTGCTTCCCTTTCGTTTACCTTCCCTGCCCATTTGTTAGGCAGAGGGGGTGGGCGGGAACATGCAGAAGAGGGACGGACCTCGTAGAGCTCCGCCTCCACAAGGGGACTCCGTTTAAAGCTACAGGCGGAGCTGGGTCGGGGGCTGTGGCGATCGGACCCCACACTGCGCTGCACTGCCATCTTTAATAATACGGCCCTCGTAGGGCTCTAGGTGGTAGATGTGACATGAAGGAAGGACGGCATGCGGGAAAGACACATGATGTTTACAGACAAATAGATGGAGAAATGAAAAAGTGAGAAAGGATGTACTGGAAATAGGTCATGGAGTTGTTAATAAAGTTTACTGCACATAAAACTGTTAAAGATGATGTGACAAGACACATGAAGGAACAAATGTATGCTATGAAATGCATACAGCAATGTCTCTGTGTGACATTACTGTACATCCTAAGTGTGCTTTTATCTTTGAAATAGAAAATACACAAATAACTGCCATGTGATGTCTATACTCACAGATTTTCTCTGACGAGACTGACAGGAAGACAGGGCATGCATGCAAAACAAAATTAGTATGCACAGACGGAAAAAGAGAACAAGTAGATAAAACACACGTGCAAAATAAGGAAAGTATCAGAATTGTCATGCCAACAGGCCCATGATTCAGAAAAGAAGGATGTCTTATAAAAGGTACTTAAACGTCATGCTTTGAAGCTACTACATATTAAATTGTACATTATTTAAGAGATAATCCACAAATAAGAGCTGAGAACAACTATTAATGTGTTTTGGGGAAAAAATGAAGGAAAGTGGCAAATAAAAAAACTTATTTATATCTATTTTAAACAAAACATAAGAGAATATAGCCTGCAGTAAATATAATAGTGTTTCCTTTCAATATTTTTGAAATGTAGATAAATTGTAATATTTTTTCATACATATTAGCTTCTAAAAAAGGGACACACCTGCAGGTTTGTGTCCTGAAAAATCAGCTCTAAAATAGAATAGTTTGTAGTAAAAAGTAAATGGAAAAAGCTTGAGCAAATCCTTTAGGTACACAAGGTGAGTATCAGAATTTATAGTTGCTGCTGTTATAATTTAAATAATAAAACAATGAACAACTCAATCTGCTTTACACTGAAACCATTATCCATTCACGACACCTTCACACTGTGCAAGTTAAATGCGTAGCCACGAGGGTCGAATGACTCAAACATGGCAGCCAATTTGCATCAATGGTACCTCTGGCCACCACAAAACATTCATCTTCTTGCCAACATTGGAGGAGGTGGGTGAGGAGTCGTGCTCAAGGACAGCGATGGATTCAAACAAGGATTTGAACCACCAACCCTCCAATTATCAGATGACCCACTCAACTGAATGAGCTACCGCTGCCCCCAAGCTAGTAAGTTACTTACAATTAAATTAAAAAGCTGAATACAAAAATATCACTTACTGTATACCAACTTCTACACTCTCTCACTTACAGATGATGAATTTTTATATTACCACACCCCAAAAACTGAAGTAGAAGTTTGTTGTGCAAAAATAATGAACAGGAAAATGCTGATTATATTACTACCCTTTGTGAGTGTGTGTGCACAGATGATAGTACTTACAGTGGGCCTCTCTCTGGACTGCGGGGCCACACTTAGAGGTTGATGGTGTTCCACACCTGTGAGGCAAACAAACCCATGCTCAATGCTAAACAAGCTACAACATATGTTTTCAAGTGTAACACACATGCTCAAATACATCCATGTAATGAACAGACAGTTTAGAAGTAAAAAACAATGGAGCAAACAGCGTTTCATTGGGCAGAAACAGCAAACAGAGAATATAAATACCTCTGGTACATGTTAAGCTTTGCTTCACATTTCAGTCACTCTCGCTTCACATTCATAGACATTTTCACACAATTTTACACACCACACAACCTTCAATGTGCAGCCATTTTCAGTAATGATGCACTAGTGGCATTGCAGTTAAGGGAAAAAGAGTGACACCAGATTTCCTATCATCACATTTAAATTCAATATACAACAAACTAAAGCACCACTGAGCAGAAATAAACATGAATATGAAGCCAAGCAGGAGTAAAAAAAACTCCTTTGGACAAATGAGAAATAAAGATGCAGCAGCTGAGGTAACAAAAATATGATATTTTAATAATGGATCAGCAGCACATGATGTTTGCCAGCTACACTGCATCTGCTCGATTCCTCAATGAGCCATCAATAGAGAGAGCAGAATCTTCAATGCATTTCGCTATATTTATGCAGCTGTAGTCCCAAACTAATTTCTCCATGGAATAAGCAATCACAATGACGCTTTTTTTTGGAGGGGGGGTTCAAATTTATTCCACAAACTCTCTCTATCCACGGCGCTGGTACCTGGTGACTATTGTTCACCTGTGGCCTTGCGTCTAGCAGAGCCATGAAGCAGAGCAGGCCTAGGATGTCTGGCTGCCACTTTGGCTCCACTCTTTCGAGATGGAGAGCGACTTTGGAGGGCTGACACCTTATTCTGGTCAACCCTCCTCAGGCCGACTAGCAGAGAGGAAAGACAGGATTATACCAACATGCAAACCTCTGTTAAACATAGACAAACCTGGGCTTAATATCAAGTTTTCTAAGTTAAAATCACAAGTCAGTATAAATAGCCTTAACGCAAATATAAATTTCACAAGCAGGGTTTCTGGCTACACAAAAAATACTTGGATACAGCATAGGAACCTTTTTTCTTCTTTATCTCTTCTCTTGTTGGATGGTGGGTGGGTGTTTTGCGTGACACTTTACAATCAGTGGCGCCGGGGCGGCCCCTTCCTCTGCCAGGACCCCGTTTAGTAGGTCTGTCCACCACCACAGGTGTACTGGTAGGACTCTGGGTCTGAGGAAGAGCTTCAATTTGCTCAGTCATAATACTTTTGTCATCATCTGTAGCGAGAGGGATCATAAGAGGACTAATTCTCCACACTTCTTGCTAGCTAGAAACTAGCTTAGAACAAAATACAATTTACAGACACAAGCTTTCTGATGCTAGCTAGTTTTTGACACAAAAAATTAAGTTAAATATACAATAGAGGCCTCTAACAGTAATTGTACAAGTGATATACTTTAAAAATGTACAAGTTCTGGGTACCTTGTGAGTCCATCCAGCCACTGTCTGTGTCAAGTATGGACACGGCCATGGTAGTTTCATCATTAGCTGCCTCATCGGTTGCCTCCTGACCAATCTCAACATCTTTTTCCAATCTCTCATCCTCTTCCTCCATCATTTTCTTATCTTGTTCCTCAAGTATTTCATCAGAACCAACTTCCTTGACTTCCTTCTCCATTGTTTGGTCTTTCTTTGATTCTTCATCCTCTGCTATCATTCTTTCCTCTTCTTTTTTAAACACTTCCAAGTCTTTATCTTCACCTCCCTCCTCTGTCTGCTGTGGTAATTCATGGTCAGAACATGGAGAGAGGTGCGAACTGTCTGTTGCAGGCTCCCCGTCGTCGCTGTTTATGGCACTATGACTCCATTCTTCGGCTCCAGACTTTGGATCATCCTCCAGCATCTCATCACCAACCATCAATCTCACCGGCTCGTTCTTTGGCTCTACTCTAATTTCACCCTCCTCTGCTTGATTTGTCTTGGGGCACAAAGACTCCTCAGCTGCCTCCATCATCTCTTGAGGCTCTTCAGCAATCTCAACATCATCATCTTCCTCTGCTTCTTCCTCTATGTGTGCTTGAGGTATAATGATGATTGGGGAGGATTTTTGAGGCTTTGTTGCGGTCTCTGCTAGAGTCAGTTCTTGTAACTGGATTTGAGTATCTTTCTTATGGAAAGGCTTAGTGGTGCTTAGATGGTCGGCAGCGTTTGAAGTCTCTTGCTTTTCAGTTCCTTCTAATTTTGCCCTTTTCTCACTTTGAATTTTTTCATCATATTTGTTTTCCTTGTTCACCGGTGAAGGATGGGAAGATGCCGAGTGTGTGGTCATATCAGGCTGATTACCTTCTTCTTCTGGATCTTTGTGCTCAGACTGTGTCTTATCTTTTTCTAACTCTAGTTTGGCATCAATCCTCTCAGATTTTGAATCTTTTTTTAGGTCCTCTGTATTGACTTCAGTTTCTGAGGGTGCATCAGCTGGAGACATAGTGGTGGGAGTAAGGGGTGCTTTGTTTTCAGTCTCTGTGGGAGTGAAAGTAAATGAAGTGTCTGGAGGGATGGGAGAAGCTTCCCTTGAAGGGTCCTTTTCAACATCTACCTCGGGGATTGCTTGGATCTTTAAGTCCCCAGGCAGGCCAGTCTCCAGACGAAATTCATTCAGTCGATCTTTTGAAGTTGTCTTTGGAATTCTTAAGCGATCCGGTTTTAGTCCACTTGTCACAGCTTTTTCCAGAATCAAGGAAGTCTTCACTGGTGAACCTTTCTTTTCCAATGTTGTTTTTTGAGATATTTCAGGGGTTATTTCTTTATGATCTTCTTCTTGTTTTTGTGCTTGTTCACCTTCCATGATGACACCAAGGTTAATTTCCTCTTTAGCCTCTGCTGAAGGGAAATGCTGGTTTGGAGAGTCCCCAGGACTGGGTACATCAGCAGGAGAAGGCATGGGTGCTGAATACTCACTAAAAACGCAGTATCCAAGTTTCTCAAGCTGATGTTCCCCTCTAGAAGTTTCATCTGCCAAGGCAAGCCTGGCCAAAGAACTCCCCACCAGGGATGATACATTGCCAGGCACTGACTTTCGTCTCATGTGGTCAAGTTCCCTCCTCTCTTGTGATGGCTGAGGCAGGACTCCAGCCAGGTCCAACATATCAGATAGGCTTCCTGATTGTTTCAAACTAGATGTGTGCATGTCAGAAGGTGCTTCTGTGCTTGTGGGTATTTCTTTAGATGATGCAGTGGATGTTGGGGAAATGGAAACTGCTGGTGGACAACAGGCTGTCTGACTCTCCACAGATGGGGTTGAAGGAGAAACCTCAGATTCAAAGCTTTCACTGGCCAGACACAAGCTTTTTGAGAAGGTCCCTGACTCGTCTCCTATCACCACTTGTCCTGCTGAAGACCCAACAGCAGTGCTGACAGAGAGACTTATTTGCTCTGAAGTCTTTTTACAAGGTGATGTCCTGACTTTTTTATCCTGTTCTTCCAGCCTTTGCTCATGGGCAATTGGATTTTCTCCACTCAGGGTTTTCTCTTCTGTTGTGCTGAGTTCATAATAGCTTTGTGGTGACACCTCTTCAAGGCTTTTAGAGGATGTCTCAAAGTAGGTTTTTGATCCCGAATCTGGCTCTTCAAGTGTAACTGATGTGGCTTTTACAGACGTTCCTGGTTCTGGTATTAATGTTACCGTTTCTTGCCTTTGGTCAACTTTCTGAATGCCACTGTTTTCATCTTCCTCACTTATTGCCTCAACCAGCTCAACTTTTTGCTTGCTTTCATTTAAAGGACCTCCTGATTCACTTGGTTTTCCCGCATTGTCTTCTGCCTTTACATTGGATGGGTCCCTTTTCTGTAAAAGTTCTTCATGCTCTTTTATGTTAGACTCCAAAAGCATGTGGATCTCATCTTTTTTTTCTTCACTGGCTTGTTGACTTGTAGATGTATCAAGGGGATCTTTCTCTGTCACAACGGGAAGGGGAGGTTCATTCCTGGCAAGTTCTTCTTTTTCAGGTTCTGCCTTGCCAGCAGCTATGTGCAGCAATGTCACATGGTGTTCATCTTCTTTCATTGCAGACTCACAAGTTGCCATACTGATGCTTTCCTCTGGGTGGGCTGCGAGTTTGAAGGATATAGTACATCTTTGTGCCTTTGAGTCATATTAGTCAAAAGCTTTGCTTACAGCCATCCACAAAAGCTAGCCCATACAGTCAAGCTGAGGCCTTCTGCACAAAGATACGGTAGCTCTCCATCAAGCAAAACACACAGCACAGTGTATTTTGTGGCAGGCCACAACAGCACGGGGAGGGGAGGGGGTCACAGCATCTAAAACAGCGTGCAGAAGTGGAATGAAGGAATGAATTGCATGATGTTAAATGAGACATAATGATATACCAGTAAATTGAATTCCTATTGCAATATATGAAGAGTGACAAAAATGGATTACATGATGATAGAGAAATTATTTTATTTGATTTACTGATCTTAATCATAGTTTCTATTCAAAACATGAACATACTGTGGATGTGAATTAATCTTAGACGATGAGTTAAATTTATCAAGTGGCACAATCTTTATTGTTATCCCGATAAATGTCCAATGAGCGAAATTTACAGCACAAAGTGTGTCATAAGCAACAATAGGAAAACATGATTAATTTTTGACTTGGAATGAAATGAAATCTGCGCCAACACACTCAAAACATACTCATGAATGATTTGTAAGGCACCTAATCAGGTGGGTGTTCTTGGAGACGACCGGTTCACGAACAAAATTCCAGCAAAACCCACATAAAAATATACAGACAACCAATTCTGCCGACATTTACATCTACAATGAGACTTAAGACAGTGATACTTGCATTTGCAATGTAGCTGGCAAGAGTAAAGTGCAAAAATAATCAACTTGTATATAGTTGATCAGGTGCTTGTAGAAAGCAAATGATATGTTTTGCATGAAAAGCACAGACCAAAATTTCACATCATTTTGCATGTGACAGCTTCAAATACTCAAGCATAAGCTTTAGGAATTCAAAGCAACAAAGCAACAGGAAGGTTGGCAGCAAAGCTGGAGCTGCATTACACTTTATACATCAAGAGCAGAAACTTTTTGTATCCTTACAGAGCACAAGAGTTACATGCTAAATAGGTAACGGGCAACACATTTGCTGAAACATACACTCATATCACATTGCTCACACATACAGTGCCCTCAATCAAACTGTATTCAAAAGCACACACACCTTTTTGTGATGGGCTGTGTTCACCTTGATGACTTCCCCCATTCAGAGCCTCAGGTGTCTGGACTTCCTGGAAGCCCATAGCCTGGGGCTCTTTTAAATAATCTGTCTTTTCTAAGAGCATCTCTCCTGGCTGCTCATCTGCCACTTCCTCCTGGTAAGTGCTGGGCTCTTCTAGAGCCTCTTCCTCATCCTGCGATTGACTGACAACCCCTAATTTATCTTCTGTGAGTAGGTAAGGGAGACACATTGATGAGACATGGGTGACAACAATGGGTTACGAGACACTTTCAGCTCTAATAAAGATGCATGGGATGCAGTCAATGCACCTTCCAGTCTAGTTTTTAAGGACAACATTGAACATCTGTTATTTTTGGATTATATCCCCTATTAATAGGTCCTTTAAACATATTTAAATGTTATTTGCAAGTTTAGTCCTCTGCTAACCATGTAGTTCCTGCTCATCTTCCCTGCAATGACATATGGAATCTGTCTTGGTTCATCATTTTGGAAAGTAACTGGTGTTATCCCTTCCTCTACAAGTTGACATAAATCACTTCCATCTGTAGCCTAAGATGGTAGAGATGAAGGACTTAGACTGATTATTTTCAAGATGTTTGTCATTGTGCCAGCAAACTGAGTCAGCAAAGAACCATAACTATGGTGGCCAGGAAGCACAAAACAATATTACAAAAAGTGAAACACTTTTACCAGCAACAAAGCAACTTTACATTGACGTACACTGTTTAACAATCTTCGGGATGGTTTCAAATTTTGCAAAAGACCCATCAGAATCTGTGATCACAGGAAGCAACAGCATACATTTCTCTGCATGTACGTCTTAGAAAACACTTGTATTGAAGTCTGAGTTCATTATAATGCAGGTTCAGTAAATTCACACATTCTGATGGCTATGTCACCACTTTAGTCTGAACTCTTCTAACGTAATGTGACCCTTGTACAGCCAGGATCACAGGAGTCACCATTTCTGATATCTTTCAGAATGTGTGACTTTACTGTACCTACATTATAATTAACTCAGACTTCAATAAAAGGGTTTTTCAAGACTTTGCTGGTCTTCTAAGACGTACATGCAGAGATTCTGATGGTTCATATCTTTGTAATTGTGTTTCCTGAACTTGTAAAAGTGTTTCCGTAAACTTGTAAAAGTGTTGTGCAAGATGTAAAACCATCTTGAAAATTGTAAGTGTTTCGCTTTAATGTTTTAAGTATTGTTTTTCACTTCCCGCCCTATTTCTACTGCTCTAGTGTTGGACTTAGAGCAGTCACCCACAACGGCAGGTGTTGCTGCTGAAAAAATAACGCTGCCATGCAAAAAAATAGCACTTGCGTAACATGTAGAGGACATTCGTTTTCAGCACTTTTAAAGAGTATATTTTGAGATTTGGATGGGTCACCTGCTTGCCCTCTCTTCACTCCAGTTCTTCCATCTTTTAAATGTGCGATATGCACAACACATAAAATGCTGCAGCAATCAGGCGGCTAGCTGAAACTACACCAAAACACCCAATGGTCCAGGCATGCTATTTGGGAGGTCAAAAGCAACGACAACTAACTGATCTTGACTAGACAGGCAGCTGATAGACAATTATATCTAGCAGGATAGCGATTTGGTCTAGTTAGATGGTTAGCAGAGTCTGATATTTCAAAATGAAAAATAACACATTAGTAGAGACACCTAGCCCATGTACATGCAGTGAGACTGCATGAATGTAAACTTTTGTGATTGCATGCCACATGCAAACTGAATGACAAGAAATAAGGCATGAGCTCTGTGAACAAAGAGCTGAAAGTCATTCTGTGATTGCCTCTTAGAGAAAATCAATATACAGAATGAACAGAAGAACAACAAATGAAATGCTGACAAGGCAAAGGAGATATAGAGTAAAGGGCTCCAGTGGCAGGTTATGTACAGTTGCTTGAAGGAATAGTCTTCAGTCCTTTAATTTACAGTTGATGTATGTGTGTGAATACTGAACTGATAATAATTAAATGAATCAAACTGTGAGCAGGACCGAATAGTGTGGCACATGCTGTAAACTCAAACAGGTGACTCATTGATCAGCTAACATGCAAAAAGATAGAAAACCTTTAGATGACCAGGAGAAAGAGGCTTGAGACAACCTCTTTAAATCTGGAAGGTTTGGTGCTGTGTTATATAGACAGTTGTGCCACTCTCACCACCATTCACATCCCTGATGTTCTAAAACAGTTCTAAGTGAATGTACCTTGTGCCACGGGCCCACTCTGCTCAGCGGATGGAGAGGGGGGAGGGGAGGGAGGCAAATTGGCTGAGTCATCCACTGTGAAAGCAGAGAAAAAGAGAAAGACACACCAGGGAACACGAGACATGGATGGGAGGAAGGAAATGAGAAACAAATAATTGTTGACCTTGTCTTTTTGTGTGACCTCCCTTTGAATTTACCTGCAGAGCGAGTTTTTTTGTTTACCGTTTACTGGCGGTAGAGGCAAACAGAGCACTAACTCTCCTTAGGTGGTGTAGAAACTTAAAAAAATTAGCTTGTGACCATCCTTTTTAAATGTAAAAGTAATGAAAAAAATGCACTTAAAAGTATTACTTGTGCCTATCTAAATATCACAATTTTAATATCTTGTGATTCCAAAAAGTTGAGACGCTTTAAAATGTGGATAAAACCAAAACACAATGATTTTTTTTTCCACAACAAAACTTTGAAACCAAATGTTTAAACAAGTGTTTAAAGTAGAACAGTATTATTATGTCATGAAAGATTTTAGCTCATCTTGAATGGCAGCAAAACATTTTAAAAAGTTGGAAGGCAATGAAAGGTTGAAAAATACATGATAATAAAAGAAAAAAACTGGAGGGACATGGTATAGCTAATTAGGTTAACTGGCAACAGGTCANCTGAATCGTTGAATCTTGAAAAACTACAATAAAATTGACAACTTGTGCATCTGGAAATCACCATCAAGGTGAAAAGGTA
>CM047998.1:11447292-11457417 GCA_026261665.1 Melanotaenia duboulayi
GAATAAAAACAGCACCTGACAGAGGATGAGTCTCTCGGTTGTCAAGACGAATCTATACATTGTCTTCCCAATATTCTTCATGTAAAATTGGGAATATTCCATCACAAAAATAAAATAAGACAGCCAAAAAGCAAAACTGGATGCCCCTAATCCTGGAGGGCCCTCAGGTGGCCCTGTTCTGTGATCACAATTAAAAAAAAAAAACAACACTGCCATCTTCTCTGGGTCAAAGCTAATTTAAAATGCAGGGAATGTAACACTGTTCTGTGGTCAGACCAATCAAAATTTGAAATCTTTTTGAAACCACCTTCAATTCTTAAGATTTCTCAAACTTCAATCGTTGAATCTTGAAAACTACAATAAAATTGACAACTTATGCACCTGGAAATCACCATCAAGGTGAAAAGGTATATCAGGTTTCTTTAAAGGGAAAGCCTCGCACATTTAAGGAAGACAAAGCTAAATCTCAATCTGTATCTATTATACAACAGCATGGTTTCACAGTAGAATAGTCCAGGTGCTGGACTGGACCAGAACCATAAAGCCATAAAGTACAACAAAGAAGAACTAGGACTGCTAAGCAGATAGAATGAGATAACTCTCATTTCCAAAAGGTCTAGCAGCTGCTCTCCTTCGTTGACAGATGTTTACTAAAGTTTGTTAAAGAACACACTAGAAAACATGGTGCTATTTCAGCTTCTTGTTATATGGTGTTGCAATTAAATTCAAGATGAGCCCAGATTTTTTCTAAAATAGCAAACTGACACACTTTTAACACATTTTTTATGTCCTAATTAAAATAAAGTATCGGTTAATATGATTTGCAAATCATTGCATTTTGTCTTTATTTACATTTACTCTGCATCCCAAATGTATGGAAACTAATAAATAATAAATATTTAGGGGTTGAATGTTTTTTATCTTAGATACTGTATTTGCATATGTTTATTTCCCAGTATTTGTACAACAAGCAATATTATGAAAAGCATCCACTTCTAAAACACTTCTGGTCTAGTTGCATGAAGCACCGGACTTTTAGGTGGTCTTGCTCATCAGAAAACTTTGTCTGCGTGGATCATTTGTGGACATAGTTTTATTTGTTCAACTGCCTGGAGGGAATTGATTGCCCTTGCCAGGCATCAAGGAGCCTATTACAACACACACAGCTGTAGACCCATCCATGTGTGGGCAATCTAATAAATGTCTGACACTACTCTGCATTCACATGTTAATAAACACTCTCGCAAATATACCATGTACCTACCTGTCGTTACAGGGTGTGCAGCTGCCCCACCATGGTAACCATTCTCCCTGTAGGCAGAGCTGTAGGCGGAGTAGCCGTTCTCGCTGTTCTCCTGGCCGTTTGAGGCCCAGTGCTCCTCTGGCTGCCTGCCGTCTGCCATGCCTGCCTGCTGGGAAACTGGGGAGGGGACGGGTTGCCTGGTAGATAAGAGGGGAAAGTGAAGGGAAAAATAAGAGATGAATCCAGAACAGGGAATGAGCTATACTGATTCAACCTGCAAGGTAGAGTTTCATGAACCAGCCACCAGAGGGAGTCAGATGCCATGCTGTTTCTGTAACAACTCTAATGGTCTTTGTCTCAGCATCCATGTGCTGACACAGAAGGCAAAGCCTGACAAAATAACTGTATCTTATTGTTTCTTTACCTTAACAGTGCAAATGCACATGGTACACAGCATGAGAAGATTTTGAAATGATGTATAGTATCCAAACCAATCTATTTTATTCTACTACTTATTCTGCAGTCATTTTGCAACTTACATCTGAAGGTGGGTAGGCAGTAGTCTTAAGGGTCTTGCCTATCCTGCAAGGTGTAAATACACATCCCCTGTAGGATTTGAACTCAGTTCAACCATATGAGAGACAGATGCCCTGCCAACTACGCTATCTAACATAATAACCTGCAGTAGAGAGCTCACAGAATATGAAAGTGGAAATATATTTAAAGCAACCTTCATAGCCCCTTACTAGGTTGTTACTGTGGCAACAAGAACAGGTCTTTGGGGGGTCTAGCAGATGGATCTGACATGAATGCCCCACTTAAATAAAAAAGTGCCGGACATGATAGGAGTGGCTATTATTTCTAACTGCTCTCAATATAACAGGCTCTTTTCAACTTATTACAAGAACAAAAAAAAAAGTCTGTTCTATCTAACAGACCAAAATACCTAAATCCTAATAAAACTTATACTCTCATAAACACATTGTTTTCCTCTTAAGAGGATACAAATAATGTTACTTTTTAAACAAGATTAGCAGGGGCCCATCTAATGCCCAGAAGCTTAGCTAAAAGAATCACCATCATCAAGCAGCTGCAGCTAATTTAATCTCAACGCCACCACTCCCAGCAGGAAAGCAAAAAAGTTTGTTTCCTAAAATGCCTCTTTGTTCAATGCATCTCTTCCACCCTGTCCTGCAGTGCTGCATGGCAACAGGCTTGCAGCAGTTGTGGTAAATGTCTGCTGCAGTGTGAGGATCAGAAAAGAAAAAGAGAAGAGGGAGGAGGAGGAGAAAGACCCACTGACACTCAAAGATACTGGGCCAAACTGTCTGAGAGAGAATCTGAGCCCTGGGCTGAGTCACAGACGAGTCTGGTCTCAGCTGTTGCTAAGGAAGAAAACTTGTGCATTGACAGGCCCCTGGTGCTGATGGTGATTTTGCGACTGAACTGACCTGCTTTTGGCTGCTGTTTTGACAGCATCGTGCCACTCTTGACACACTGTCCCTGCAAAATGATGCCCTCATATTGGCAGCTGCTTGCATAAAGCTGTTGAGTTTTCTTCTTTTAGTTACAAAATGCACAGCACACCTTGCATTCCCAAGATTAAGTACCTAAAATTATTTGTTGGATATGATGGTGACCATGAAAAAGCTACACTAGAAGCAGACTGCAGTCTTTTAATACACCTGTTTTAAGGAAATCTAAATTTAAATGAACTTTTTTGTTTACACTATTAGCTGTTTGCTATTTGTCTAAATTTGTTTTATTTATATTTATGTCTCAGACACAGTGAAAAATAAATAGAAATAAGTTTGTATTTATTGTCTTTGTTGCTGTATTTGATGCTGTATTGGTTTGAGCTCCATGGCCTTGGTAATTAATAAAAGTTGATCTAATTGACATTGACAGCTAAGGTTAACAACAAAAATCTTGTAAACTTTGACATAGTGGTGACTTACTTGAGTATAAGACCACTCATCATGTCAGATGTTACTCGTGTACAATCCTATGTTCAAATTTTATTTAAAGTAGTTCCTAACCAGATGTGTCTTGATGTGTTGCTAGTAAAAAATTTACACTAGTCAGCAGACATTTCACCCATTTGAAATCATTTAGCTCTTTCAGCATTTAGCTATTTGCCATTATGCTAATCCACCAATTTTCCCATTAATCTCTAGGCTAGTTAGCAAATCATGTAAACTTTATATGCTATAAATTACCTTTATGAGCTGTTAATCACTTACAATGACTGAATAAAGCATGTTATTTATTACTTGTATTATTACTTGTAGTTAACTAACTGAAAACTGTATAATTGGTTTTATCTGACCATTTAAACTGGTTTTATGTCATTTTTTTGTTCATTTAAATGTACAACAACAGTTAGCCCCATTCACATTCCTACTATTCTGTGTAAGAAATTTAAAATTTCTTTTCATGTTCTAGCTTTTTCTAACCAGCAACTAATCTGAACTGCATGTGTTCAAATTATTAAGTTAAAGAAGACAGAGAAGAAGAAACTTTGCCATATCAAAGTCATGCTAGTGCAGTTGTAGCTAGCCAAAAATGTCTTCTGTCCCTGTAACCAAAAATGGATTTCCCCAATAACGGCCAAAATCCAGCTGGTCAGGCTAGAATTCAGGTCACTGCTTATGATCCAGATTTGATCAAAATGCAGCTAAATTAGCCAATTTTCAGCTTAAATTGGCCCAAATCCACACATCAAATTCTGAGGTTAAACCTCGCGGCTGCTTTTGAGCCTACACTTTGCCTCATTTAGCGTGACTTAGGTGGCTTTCCTTTGGTCTTGGTGCTATATTGCCTTCGTTTTAATGTTTAATTCACCAAATCAAATTCTAACTTTGGAAATTTATGCCAAATAGTTTTCTTCTCTTTTCTCCAGGCACATTTTTTCATCCTGTCTAATGTGAACCAACAATGCTCTCTATTACCCTTTAGCTGTTTATGTCTTGCTGTGTTAGCGAGGATAGGATAAATTGTATAAAGTGTCAATCTTCACAAAAAACACCAAAGATGAAGGTTAAATGAGACATATCCATTCAGTGAATGATTTTATCGCAGTAATAATCTTTCAGAAGACCTTTTGTAAAACAGTCTGTGAAATGGGTCTGCCATTTCTTTCGCAGATAGTTGATGAAGTGGAAGAATTACTATCATGAGCTAGAAAAACATGTTAACTACCTGTATTTAGTGACATTTGGTGACATTAAAATGCCCCTAGAGCCTTGAAAAAAGGCTTAACCCATGTTGCCCTTTACATTGAAACTAAATAGTCTCTGGACATGATGCTATTGTATTAAGCTATTATGTAGAATCTATACAGTGACCTTCATATTTTCAGAGGCAAGAAGCCTGCACAGCATGAGATGTCCTATTAATGAAAGGGTTAAATCAACAGCACCAGGAGTCAAAGAAACACTGTCAGAACTCATCATATCTCAGGACTGATGTCTTAAATTGAACACGCTGCCATGCTTTCTTAACAAAATGAGTAGTTAGGTGTTGCAGCAGTTACATGGCTGTACCTTCCACCCCCCGCAGCCCTCTTTTCCACCGGCTATACCCCACTCGAGCCCTAATCCAATCTCACTTCACTCCCTGTCTGCGCCTCACACCCCCCACCCTCCACTCTCCACCCACCAACCCCACCTCAATCTGGGTCAGCCATCATGCCTTCATTGAGCGCCATTCACATCGGAATGTCACCATCCATTTAGGAGAGAGGATCTCTGGCAGTCTGTCTCAGTAGGCCAACCTGGCCTTAATCTCGTGTGTGAGCGGCTGAGTGTGTGTCTGAGAACCTCTGTGTCTGCAGCTTGGATCAGTATAGTCCCTGATTTAGGGGATGATTTTCTACTCTCTAGTCTTCCATTGGATGATTAACTTTTAGCTGCAAGAACTCCTGCGTTGTCATCCAAATGAACATTTTGTATATATTTAAACTTTCACACCTCCTTTTCTCCATGTTTTACAGACATATTTATCTAATGTCTTTCCAGTGAGTAAAATAAAAAGTTCTGGGCCTTTGTTTGGATTCTAACATGAGCATTGGACTCATGCTGTGATTCTCTCACATCTGTCAGTCTTGAGACAACACCAATATTGGGTTTTGGACAATAACGATGCCAGCACCGTAAATATTAACAACTTAATCAAATGACAATATGTACAAATATACTTTGCTTACTTTCTGTGTGTCAAAAATATAAATTTGAACAATATGGTATGTAATTTTATATTGTTCAAAGAAATATTTAGCTTCAAATGCTATACAAATACATATTCTTAACGTGACTTGGTGTACAATAACTATATCTTTTAATTAGAGTGAGCTGTTGTTGCAAGCTAGTTATGCTGGAGAACAGTTATGGATGGATTATGATAAAGAATACAGGGATATTGTTTTCCCAAAGAGTACACGATTCTTTAGTGACTCAACATTATGAAAACTTTTTTATGAAAAAAACCATCGTACAGACTCCCTGAAGCTGTGTTGGCCAGATTATGTCCCATCTGGCTTTACCTCACCAATGTAATAGGATTTTATGTCGTTAATCCCTACCTGTTGGTTCAATAGTATCTTGACTTTAGTTTTTTCCTTTATTTCATCGTCCTGAGACCGAATAAAATGCAGATTATCCAAATATCTATTCTATTCTTTTCTATTCTATTATATTGTTTATTAACCATATTATATATTATTTATTGCAATTTCCCTCAGAGAATAATACATTATTTTTCATTTAATTTATTATATTAAAACATTTTAGTAATTTGAATTATTTTGTCCAATTTATGATACTGTATTTTAAAAGCTTGATGAGTCATGTTACATAATTTATGTATAAAAGATGACCAGATAAAACATAGCAATTTTGCTCATTAGTAATAAATACATATTTTGCAAGCAGACCAGAAACTTTGGTTAGCAGGAAACTTTAGTAAAAAGCATCTGTTTAATGCAATGCATAAGGAAATTTATTTAAAACATTGAGTTAAGTGTGAGTATTGCTGTATGCTGTGTTGCTGTTCATCCCACCAAACTAGCTGTGAAGATGACAGTGGGAAGGTAAAAGTGACTGTGAACTGTAAATAACCCCCTGTGATGGCCTCCTCCTCCTGTGCAGTAGCAGATTAAGCTTTGTTGACTCAGCAAGACATGCGAGGAAGTTAAAGCATAATGAGCGCTTCCAGGGAAGTTTGAATGAACTGCATAAATGGTGAACCCCAAGCATGACGAGAAAGGCACGTGCACACAAGCAGACATGAACAAGAGGCAGGGAGAGCAATTTTCACTCTGTACAGATTAAGTGTCGTAATACCACCAGTATGGGAGCATGAGATTATATCACATCTATGTCACAGTTAGTGACGAACAGCAGTGTTTCCTCTTATTGGATGTTTAAAGTAGTAGTTATATGTTTGTTTGTTTTTTATTAACACTGATGTATCTTCAGGCTTCAAATTTTCTATACATATTAAAACCACTGAGAGACTATTTTTCTATCAAACACTGAAGTTAGATTTGCTCTAATTTGCAGTAAGTTGGTTATTCTACCTTTTATTCTTTCAAATTCTGTTTGAATCAACATCTCTTTTAAATAAGAGGTTCACCAGATCCATGTTAAAGCTTACTCCACTTTTGATCAGGGGACATAAAAGTTAAAAAACTTTTAGCTATCTTACTTTTGCAGATATAAAAAAATATGGTATGGGCTTGTGTTTTCTAAACATTCTTCAGTTGAGAAACAAAAATAGTAAAAGAAACACTGAAAAGTGTTTTAAAGCTGCTATAATATTCCTTGTGAGGCCCCAGTTTTCCAGTCTGAGAGCGCTCTGATTGCTGACTGCTGCAGGTAAGACAAATACAACATAACACTAGAAGGAGAAAAAAAACACTATTTATTATTATATAGGAAGTTATAATTTATGTCAGCAGCTCCTGATAGACACATCACCAGCTGCTTTCTTTGGTTTTTACTGGAAGATATTTAAACGTGGTTAAAGGCGATATACTAATGAGAGCCTTCTGAATAAAATTTCACTCTACAAACTGAGGCTGAAGACTTGTGTTCTCTGCAACTTAACACAAACAGACTCGTGTCCATCTCTTTATTTCAGCGTCCAACCTCATCAGACAAATAGATGCTTCCTGGAATATACATCAGCCCCATCCGGTGCTCATGTCATTGTTCCCATGGTGATTTTGAGGCCCCAGGGTTGAAAGGGTTGGCTGTAGTCAGAAGAGGATGTTAGCTGCAGACCATGTTATGGAGCCAAAAATAGGTCATCAGATCCTGCAGGCATGGCCCCTCGAGGGTCCTTCCTAACAGCGCTGACACAAATGGGAGCCGAGCCATTTAAACCAGTCAATACACCAATAGCTGGCTGCAGAACAGACTCTTTGTCATGTTATTGTTTTATGATGGTGTTGTGGCTGGAGATGAGGCAGGTCGTGATTGTTTTAATGTAGAGATATAAATATTTTACATATTTAGGACTTGTTGCTGTCAAAAAAGAGGGTAAAAAAGCGTATTTGTGAATGCCATTTACAATCAAGCATGCAAAGAACACTTTTAACCTATCCAGTTAAAATCACCTATCAATATGCAGGAAGTTTTCTCCTTCCTTTTGATTGGTTAAAAAAAAGTAGGAAAACAAAAACACTCAAATCAGTAAAATGATACTTTTTGGGGTGTTTCTAAATATTATTATTTAATGTGATGTTCATTTTATGAGAATATATTAAACTTTTAATGCTTTGGGGTAAGATTATTAGCGATCTATCATCAAAAAGAATCATCAGGGGAGTTCCATCTCCAAAACATGCCTGATAAACTTTCATACATCACCACACACAATTTGCTGAAGTTCACTGCTTTGTCACCAAATTCATTCACCTTTTGTGGCTGGCCATAGATAAATATAGACTCTCATAAAGATAAAGCCTGTTGCTCTGTTATTAACTTCCTGTCATGCAACTCACACATATCTAAGCAAGCTGAGGCTCAACTGTGAAATGGGAGTTTTTGGCATTTAAAAATATCTTACATGACATCAGCTTAAACAATCGCTTCCTCTTTCTTACCACATGTTGCCAAGTACAATTCCCCTGTTATTATGCATCCATGAACAGCCAAGCTAATCATCTGGCTGAGTGAAGCCACTTAGATCTGACTCTAGAGGCCCTGTGAGTCATGGGAGCAGTGAAATATCAGTGACAACAGTGCTGAGTGTGCCACCTGTGGAGGGGCTTGTATGTTTTTGCATGTTATTTTAGCTGCTGAGGTACTAAATTAAAATATTTCATCTGAGAAAGCTGCAATAAAAGCAGAAAACTGCAGCTGTGATACACCCTGCATAACGTTTACAAGGACTAAACATCCTTAAATTACCTCCTAAATTGCTGCACTAGTAGAAAAAAAAAATCAATGACCTTCAACTTGATTTGATCAAAACTATTTGATATTTCTATTTAATAATGTATAATTAGTTTAATATATTTATTATATCTTTTAAAATAATGATTATTATTTTATCATTAATTGATAATTCTTTGTCAGAATGACAAATCAGATTTGTTTGAGGGCTGTCTGGGTCCCAGAAGCACAGTGTGATGAGATCTGACAGCAAGATTACTCTTAACAGAAAAATGTAAAAGCATAAGGCAATTATAACCCGTTTCATTCAGTATTGTTCAATATTGAGTCATCAACCCACTTACATCTAATGAATGTGTCATTCAAATATTCCAAGATTTGATAAAAGAACATATTCACAACTCTTTAAACAAACCCACTTATGAGATTATGTATCTATAAAATCTCATGTAATTAGTCTTGTTTTTAATGCAGTGTGAAGAGGATCTTTAATTGAAGCTCCTTTAAATGCACGGGTATTGTTATTCGATGCTAATATCAACATTTAATTCAGTGCAACACTGCTTTGAGTTGCCTCATTTCAGGTTTCAGTTCAAATCCTGTGTGTTGTGTTAGCTTACCTGAGCTGAAGAGTTGTCTTCACTGACTGATAAAACTGGCAATAGTGGAGTGGAAGCCTCTGCTCAGACCTGTATGAGGAAAAAAAAGCACCATCATCATAGACTTGAGCACATTAAATGCAGACATATCTTCAAGGTAAAAACCTCCAAATCCAGCCCAGTTAGCCACGAATCAAATTAGGGTCTTTTTTTCACGCAGCTTTCATCTCCGCTTTGTGTTGGACACAGCCTTTCATGAGCCATGCATCAGTGACTCTGTCACCTGGAGTCTGCCAGCTACGTNGCACAGCCTTTCATGAGCCAAGCTTCAGCAACGCTCTGTCACCTGGAGTCTGCCAGCTACGTTAATCCAAACCAAATCAGCATGGCTGTCTTTCTGTCTGACGCTTCTGATGATGGGTGGTGCACAGGAACAAAGCCAGAGACAATCTAAGCCATTTACAATGTCCTAAGTGTTTGTACACTCTCACGCTCACTGCATTTTATTTCCTATTATGTGTATTTTTCATGAAAACTAATTATATTTTTCTCATAATCTGTCAGTAAAGCAGAATTTCACAGAGAACTTCACAGAGATGTCTAGGATTAAACAAACAATTCCTTTGAAAGAATCATATTTTATAGTACTTGGTCATGTTTTGAGAACCCTGAGAAAAGAAATGCTCATGTTTGTACAAAAGAAACCTAACACACATTTCCCATTTCCAAAAAAGTTGGGATGCTGTGTAAACGGACAATGTAATGATTTGCTAATCTTATGAATCCAAAGTTATCCCATTAGAAATTTTGTAACTGTGTAGCATCCCCTCTTCTTTTAACAACTGCCTTAAAAGATCTGGAAGGTGAGGAGACCAGTTGCTGG
>CM047998.1:11466158-11495135 GCA_026261665.1 Melanotaenia duboulayi
GAATCTGGGCTTTGACTATTACTGAACCATTCTGTGATAGAAAATCATTCGGTTTCACTTCCATGGAATAACTTGAAGGAAATTTAAGTTTAACTCTATATTTTAATATAGACAGCAATGGCTTTTTCCTTATTTNCAGGAGGATGTCCAATCCTGGATTCAGAAACGCAACCCTAAAACATAATATTTCCACCAAATTTCTTTTCATGATGAGATAACTTATGTACACTTGGTTTCTGCTGTTACTGTGACAAAAAAAGATCCATCTTTTATTAGTCTTTCTTTTAAAAAGTAAAATTTAAATTTAACTCTATATTTTATTATAGACAGCAATGGCTTTTTCCTTATTTCTCACATGACGCGTGGTCCAATATAAGTATGTGCAGTTATATCTGACTGCAGACATGCAGAGCTATACGCTTCCATAGTTCCCTGTTCTTCAAGACTTTTTTCTTAAACTGGTCTACTTTTACTGTGGCAACCTAGACAGTGAAATGATTTATTTCCTTATTCCTTGACAGACTCATAAATATCAACCATACTCTACCATATAAGAACCGGGGGTAGTCACCCGTACTGTAGCCCTTAGTAAAGTCATGAATTNTAGTCACCCTGACATACTGTAGCCCTTAGTAAAGTCATGAATTCAATGTTTCATCATCACCATTTCAGTTTTTTTTAAGCTAAAACACAGGGGGATTCTTGAAACTCGATTTAATAAAAGTATGAATTTAGGCCTTGTTTAGTCTTAATTAAAGCATCATTTTAAAAATAATAGCACAATGCCTAGATAAAGTGAGTCTAGCTGATGACACCACAAGGAGGAAAAGTTGAGATGAATGGATTATTTTTTCCCCTTCAGCTTGATTTGTTTTTGTTTTTTATGGAAGCGAAGAGATGATTTTATGCAAGTGCTTACCAAGTTTACTACCACTTTTATTTTCTCAGTACTGAAAGATGTTTACTTTTCAGATCTTTTTGTAATGTTACCACAACATTAAACAGAAATGAGAAAATCACACTCAATAGAAAGTTATTAATATCTTGACATAGACAATTTTGGGCGCCATTCACTTAAGAATTTATCTTTGTTTTTGTTTTTTTGTTTGTTTTTTACATTATTACTCTGTGTTAATTTTCACTAAAGTGATGTGATATGCAAACTTAGTCATTTTAGGGTTGTAAGTGATTCAACATCCTGCGTTCCTGCTGTGGGAAATTCTTGTCGTCTAGGTAGGCTGTCCCATTTCATGAATGGTAAGCAAAGTGTGTAGACCCTGAATTTGGACACAGTGATGGGAACTCAGGTGCAACACTAGATGTTCAGGTCTTAAAGTTTTATATGTATCACATCATTTCACATGAACTCTACCTGACTAAAAGTAATGGCCCATGTCTATATACTGGACAAGTAGATACACATTCACTTGTGATACAATGCAGATAAATCAGTTTTGTTTTTTTTTGTAATCTGTTTTTAATAAGTAAATCAAAATATCAAATTAACATTTGGCTGTTAGTTAATTAATACAAGCTGGAAGCTTGGCCCATTTTGACCTTTTCCAGGCAATTCAAGCTCAAATACTTAGGATGACAGGAAGGAAGAAGAAAAAAAATAAGCCTATAACACAGAATGAAAGAGAAAAGAGGGGGCTGAAACAGTGGGAGAGACATGAGAGATCACAACAGATTAAAGCAGGATCTTGCAGGGGGAGGAATAAACACAGCAGGATGGATGAAAAAAGAAAATTTAAAACAAAAAAAGAGTGGGTGAGGAAAGGTGAGAGGAAGCCAAAATTCTTATCAGTCCATCATCACCTGCTCCAAAACTCCTGATGACCAAAGTGTTCAGCAAGCTTGTGACAACCAGCTTTGCTGAGACTGACAGGCAGCATAATATGTCCTGCAGTTTTGCTTGGTTTGGTGTCACGCCCACGGCGAAACCACCAACAATCTGTTGGCTATGAGTAACTAACCGCCAACAGCCACATGCCATCGCAGCTTTTACAATTAAACATCTCACAAATCTTTCAAATGAATGCTTAAAAAAATATTTAAAATATTTAAAGCAGTGATTACAGTTTTAAAAAAACTTGAAGTGTTTATTTTTGCACACACAAGTAAAATAGCGACACACTCCAAGCGCTGTCCCGGTTGGCGGAATAATCACCAATGTCTAGACAGAGAACGTCACAAAGACTAAAGGTCACCAAAACACAGAAACAGCCCCTGGCTTATCACCACATCAGCTCTTTCATTAGATTGTTTGAAAATGTCGGCAGCATCTTGAGCAATTAAAACCTCTGCTAACAAAGCTGATGTTGATACCCAGAGAAATATTGATTAAAGATTATGCAAAGTCAAAATAAAAGAAAAAGAATCCCAATGAGGCTTTTTAATTAGCCTGTTCTGGCTAAACTAAAGTGAGAAAAATGCTTGCATTTCTAATAAAATGTGAAATATGCAGTAAAACCTCTTACCTGTGGGGGTGGGTCCAGTTTTATTGTCTGCAAAGACGGAACAAGGGGGGGCAGCAAGGCAGCGGCTTCTGCAGAAACAGAGGAAGAAAGAAAGGGGGGAAATAGATGAGCCACAAAAAGAAGAACGAATGGGAATCATAGGGGCAGCGCCACTCAGACAGAGATGGTTGACGCTTTTTCGCCGGCAAGCACACTGCTGCAGCTTACACACTCCCCTCCTACAAGCACACCAACCCAACCGGCACGCTGACTTGCATCCCCTTCAGCCGCGCACACACACTCACACATAGACAGGGCGGCTGAAGCCAATCTCTGCATTGCTTTGGGGAGGGGTGGAAATGGGGGGTTGGGGAAGGGAAGGTTCTGCCATGTCTGAGAAAAAGGAATGTGTGTATGTTTGCTAGTCAGCCCCATTAATTCATGTTTGAAAGGGATATGAAGCTCATCCAGCCTCAAGGGAATTGAGTTCCATGATAAAATATCATCTCTTCCCAAAGAGATTTCCAGAAGAGTATTCCATTCTCCTGTCTGTGCTGGTCTCAGTCGCTCTTTTGCTCGAAGACGCTGACATTATGAATGCTTGAAGCATTCAGACATCACAGCGAATGTGGCATGAGTATCTGTAAGTGTGTGTGCAAAGGAGGGGTGCGGGGCTTGCCCCATGCTGAATAATTACTCTGTCCTGGTGCTCATTTGCAGGCATGGCCTAATGCTGCAGCAGCACTGAAACAAAGGCAAAGAGGGGGAACAAGGGTAAAAAAGAGGGTCTTACTGCAGAGGTTGGACTACCCAAGAAAAAAAGCATGTAACCCAGAAGCAATGAAAGGCTAAAATTCCCTGCTCATTACACCAACCTCAAACCACATGAAATAAAATATATTTCTAGTGCAGAGACTCACAATGGTCCCACTGTAGCTATCCATCACCTGCACCACTAGAGATGTCAAAGTGAATAAATGCAGGCGTTATAAACAGAGTAAAGGAGCTTAAAGAACGAGGGAGTGCAAATGTACAAAATGCTTTTGGTTTATGAAAAATGCATATTATTGGTTCTAATTTTGACTTTTTCCATAGTAACAATGATAGAGGGAGATAACGTACCTTTAAAGTTTTGACATTTTTAGTTACATATCTCATGCTCATTACTAAAAGTAGTCACGTCATCAGAAAAGAATTTCTTATGATTTAAAGGCCATTTAATGCGTGTATCACATCCAATCCCACAAGGGTCCACAGCCCACTCTGTGAGGAACCTAAAATATGAGACCATGCAACAGTAATGCAGGACACCTTGCAGGACCAGCTTGGGATGTAATGTGGAGGTTAAATTAGCTGTATTAGTGGCAGCTTTCATAAACTGCTGAAAATGCTCTAGCCGAAAAGCACAAAGTCACAGAGATGTGAGGTTCTTGCATTTAAAAATTCTGACTGCAGTAGACAGTGGACTGACACCATGACTCAGTGTTGTTCACAACTGATGACAAAAGATTGTGGCCTTGCTGAGAAAGAGATTTTTGTAGCTCTGTATTTAATCTTCCCCCTAGCTTAAAGCTGCTTTCTGCTTGTGCTACTCCATATTAGCAAAAATAAATTCTTTAAAGAGTACACAGCTCAGGAAGCCTATTGTGTCTCCAGCATTAAAATGTCTAAAAAAATGAACATTAATTTTATGTAAGTATCATTAGTTCTTTTTGTAGTGGTATGTAACAGCTAGCTTCACTAATATCATTAGAAATCAGTGGCTTACCCCAGTTCTCCGCTATGCTTTAGCTTAGCAAGCCATGTTTGCAGCTTAATTGCTTTGGTTAAGCTATAGAGCTTTGACAAGCTCCTGTGCAAGCATGAATGAAGCTAACGAAAAAGTTAGCTTAAACAAGTTACCAACATTTTTTAAGAAGACAAGAAGATGGTGGAAATATAAAAAAAATAAAAAATAAAAAAAAACAATAAAATCAAACTGTATTGATTAGCCATGCAGGACTATAACTTCAAATTAATATAATTTACTATATTACATAGGAACTTGTAAAACTTGTAAACTTTATGCTAACACATGTCCCAGAACACCCTCATAAGCTAATGCAGCAATATCTGTGTTAGCTTATTTCACCTACNCATGTAAGCTAATGCAACAATATCTGTGTTAGCTTATTTCACCTACTGACAAGTATAAATAAGCTAACACTGACATATTGTAGGCATTAAATACCAAAAAAAAAATACTATTAGATATTTTTGTAAACATGCAAACCCAAGAACAATGTCTAAAAGTAAAATTAGCATTGTTGCAGGTGTTAACATCAGCATCAGATTGTTTAAAGCTATCTTAAAACAAACCAGAAGCCCAGATTGGCACGATGAGACTCTAGCACATGGTTGCCAAACCTCAGAGAGACCATTGAGGTTGATGTGTACCATTAGGTTCCCAAAACCACTTGAAAATTAAAGGGAAGGAAAGACAAGAGTAAGTCTGGGCTACTCTTTCCATGTTTTAAGGAGGCAGAAAGAGTCGTTAGTGTGGTACCATAATTAACCTGTCAATGTTGAGGACTGGATCAAGTTTAAAGAAAGCAAATAAGACATTTAAAATGGCAGCAGAAGAATAATCTTGATGTCAAAAGAAATTCAGTTTTTGTTCTTTTTTTGTGTTTATAAAGTGTAAACAACAGAGGGAAATACACGATAAGAAAAAAGGATGCTGGCACTGAGAGGAGGAAGATGGACAGTAAGATTCAAAGCTCTGCTCTTTCAATGCCTTCACAGTGGCTTCTTGCCAAAGTCAGAGGCTACAGGACTGACTAGCATATAGCCATAAACGTCTAATCTCCCAGAGAGCAGATGCTGGCTGTGCTAACACCAATCTGCCAGAACAGAACTGTCAACAGAAACGATGGCAAGCATACACATGACTTTGTTCAGCCTGTGTTTTTGCAGGACATATGGATAGTAATAAACCTTTTTGAATCGTCAACAGGCCTCATTGGTGCAGGAGTTCTCTGTGTTTTTAAGTATTTTTAAATTGTGGTGCAGGTTGTAAATCCATAGTCAGAGCAGAAAGTTTCATCTTATAATCCAGAATTAAATGGTGGGTCGAGCCCATTGCTGTATTTGCAATGGGTTGATAAATGACATGGCTGCTCCCCAACTCAATTTGATCAGGATTAATGGATCATCCTCTATGTAATATGCATGAACCCCTTCCTCCAACTTGGATAAGAGATTTCAGAAAATTTACTGAGATGTTCCAAATCAAAAAGCAGAATAAAAATCTGAGGCGATGCTTTTCTTTCATGCCAAGTTTATTGTCTCAATGACAGTACACAGTTCTCTTGGGCTAGAGAGAGCTGTTACCAGTGTCCTGAAAACACCTGCTGTTTTGGAAGCTGAAAACCACACATGGACACACATACGGGAGCCCAGTATTAGCCGTAATGTAGGCTGCCCTCTAAGCAAATCACTACAGTGTGAAGGACAACAAATTAAGCATCATCTGCCTTTGCTAAAGGATAAACAGGTGCTGACTAATACTGTATTTTATGTATATAGACTGGCTGATGTATCGTTATATCTAAAAAGCTGCCTGCTGAGCTGTCACAGAATCCGACCTCTTATGAAAGCATGACTCATGCGTTTTAAAAACAGCAGAATTAGCACAAGCTGAACGGGCAAATTAATGAGAGGTGTTGTGAGGACAAAGAAATTGTGGGTTTAGTGGGTCGTAAGTCTTTACAGCTTTGATTTTCTATGTAGAAACCGAGTAGTTTCGATAGATTATGAAAGATTAAAGAGTGCCTCTGGATAATAAAAACTGTGTTGATCATAAGGTAATGATAAAGCACTTAAATGAGCTAAATGGTAAGTACAATATCAACACATAATCAATAATTCCCAAAGAAATGTTATTCGGTAGGCTGAAAGATGATTCATGATAATAAATTAACATTTGGTACACTAAAAGTTGTGAAATTTGTGTCACGGATCAATAAATTACACACAGCAGAAGCAAAAATATCCAACTTTCAGTCTTTTGTTATAATCAAAAGTTTAACTCTAAATGAGTTTTTGGCAAATTCCTTGATAAAATGAACTTCTACTCAGAAGATTTTGTTTCTTTTGGCTCAAAATGAAAGAAAATACATCTCCCCGTTTTTTTGTTTTTTTTTAAAGCTAAGTAAATTGGATTTAAGACCATGGCGATCTAATTACCCAGATCCACAATGATCTGTTGTCTGTTCAGAAGTTAACAGCGACTAATCTGTGTCAGAGACTCAGTCAGTTCTATAATAGTCTGATGTCTTGTCATCTTTATTAGATTAATTCTCTTCCTATGATAAAAGATCAGTTTAATCCAATGGTCAAAAGGCTTTTTACACCAAAATTATCCAAAGTCAAAGCCATTCACTGTTGTTTGGTTTTAGGATTGACATCAGAAGTCACATTTAAGGAGCTGAACCACTTCATATTAAGAACAAAACGCAAACTACAATCACTTTATGCTCAAACCGCCGATTATGTCACAGCCACAAGTCATTCAAATGTTTTCCTTGAAGTGGCATATCCAAAAGTATTTTAAGTTCGTTTTTTTTTAAAGGCAATAAATAGATGCTGTTTGATTTTCTGATATTGCGCCATGAGTATGAAGGCTTATTCAGGCAGTTCCCAACTCCACTTTGCTACACTCAGAGCAGAATAATGAGCAAGCTGAACTCTAGTCTGTGACCATTTTAAGGAAACCAACTGTTTATTTTATTATATTGACACAATTATCCTCTGAAAAGCACGACTGTAACAGTTCGTGAAAAGCCCTTCGACCAAAAACAGCTTTTCTTGTGTGCAGTTGCTGCCAAGAGCAAATACAGTAACAACCGGTCTATTTGCCAAGTGTGGGTGTTGCACCATCTCAATGACCGGCTGGCCATTCATGACAAAATTGCAAAAACTACTAACAGAAATGCTTAAACTTGTCCTTTGCCCATGTTGTTTAACTGATAGACTGCCACTGGATGAAACATTGACCTTGCTGGAAGGATTTTTTTTTTTTTTTTTTTTTCTTTTNCCACTGGATGAAACATTGACCTTGATGGAAGGACTTTTTCTCTCCCACCAAAAAGAGGGCTTTCATATTGTTTCATCCCTCACATAGGCCTACATATGCGTACCCACTGTGGAAGCAAACATTCACATCCTCCTTCCCACACTGACAGTCCAAAGTTGGTCTGTGTGTGTCTGTGTGTGTGTGTTCTGTTTTTGGATTGCAATTCCTCTCTGATATAAGCAAAACACAGGAAATTCCTTAAATGTGAAATATGCTACAGAGTTTTGAGGAAAAAGAAAGAGAAAGGAAGTGGAGAAAAATATGTCGCACAGCGAAAGGAGGGGAGGTGGGTGGAGAGGACTGATGCTAAGACTGTCTGGGAATTTAGAAGTGAGAACAAAGTTGACTGTTTTGCTTACTGAAATAAATGTGTGCTTGTCTGAGGGTGTGTGCCTGTTTTACAATATAGTGTGTGTTATATATATTAACTGTCTGCCAGGTTTTGTGTGTGTGCGTTTGTGTGAACACTACAGCTTGCGTGTGCCTGGGTTTACACTAACCACAGGGTGTAGCCGTGAGCTTTGAAGTCGTCTCTACACCCTGGGATGAACCCAAACACAGGCTACTGTACAAGATCCCAAATGACTCCATGGAAAAAGCTCAGACAACACTGCCCTCTCTATTTCGACTTTTCTAGGCATTAAAAAGACAGAGGATTTGAGTTATTGTCAAATAGTTTTGCTTTAGAAATAGTTCATTTAGGCATTGTCTTTAAAATCACAAAGTTTTTATCTCATATTATGTAAATAAATAAATAAAATAGGCTTTTCTAACCTGTATTTGTATGAGCCATACGCCAACTATGGCTCATACAAATACATCCCTGCTCCTATTTATAACATTAATAGAAAGACAGTCTTAACTGAAAGGTAAAGAAAAATTAAAAACAAGGTCATTATTAGGGGAGTTCTGCAGGTGCAAGGACAATCTTGTTTTGATGCCTTTCAAACAGATACATGAAATTAAATTTTGATGAAGATGAGATATTTTTATATGCATGGGAGGTGTATATTACCCTGATTATTTTGAGTATAATGTTTCTGGGTTCAAATTTAACAGAACTGAAAGTTATTGTTGCTGCTTTGTGTTCAAAAACTAACTTTATGCTGTTCTCTTTAACTTTCCTGTCAATACTCTACCTTGTATTTAAAAACTTATGCTGTCGGACGTTAGCATCAGATGCTAACCCAGTCCCCAGAGTAAAACATCACATTTTATATTCTGAGAAACCACAGCTATGTATGATCTATCTGTCTTTGCAAACTTTGGGCAACAAGCTCAANATCTTTCTTTGCAAACTTTGGGCAACAAGCTCAAGCAACTGATTAATAAACCAGTAAACAAGCCCCAATTTGGGGTTTGAATGATTGCTGATGCATTTACTAATGATCTTCACATGTTTGTTTTCAGTGTTAGATTCCAGTGTTTGCTGTGTGCACTCACTGTTTGACTGTTATAGGTTTACATACCACAGTTTTCTTCCTTGCCTGACCTACAGGTCCTTTGAGTTTTTTTTTCCTCTTGCAGAGTATAAATCCACTGGTGCCAAAAGATTAAAATATAACTCCTATTATTGTCTCCACTTACGTAACATTCACTTCAAAACTTTATCGGATAATGTAAATTCTTTGTGGATTACTAAAAAGGGCAGGCTACCAGTGAAGAAAGGTAAACTGTGGTAATTTGTACCAGGGATGTCCCTGTTTTTAAGCCTCTTCCTGTTGATGGGAGATCTGAACCTTGGCGTCTGCATGCCATCTGTTCTAAATTAGCACCTACATGGGGAGTGCTCAGATCTGGGCAGAGGCGGTCAGACGCTGGGGTTTAGAGTCCTAAAGCTGAAGCAGCAGGGGAACAGATAAAACTCAGATCGATGAGCAAAAAGTCTCTGAAGACTAAGGTTAATATTAGGAGAGAAACTGACTGTGTTAGCCACATTTTTCTAAAATGATATGTCAGTCAGGATGTTGGAATGGACGAGTCTGGCTTGGAGGAGGGAGGACACACGTGTCACTGAGACTAACCGAAGAGCGGAAGTTTCTGGAAGTGATCAGAGACAGGCAGGACAGCAGCTGCACGGGATTTTAACTGCAGTGAAGGAGGATGTCACAAATCACCATGCAACTGTCCACACACTTAAGTCATTTCCATGCATAAATGCAGGGCATATTGATATGCTGCATAAAGGGAATTACAGTAAATGAATGCTAAAATACAACTACATCAGAAGGAAGCCCACATCCAGGCGTGGAAGGTCAGTGGCCTTACATGAAAACACTCACTCAAGTGTTAACACCAATAAACAAGAAACACTACGCTGAGCTGAAGTCAACAACTGTCAAAGCCTCATGGGGAAAGTCTGTCATTCAGGCGCTGCATGGGAAACCGCCCGTCAGTAAAGCATCCAAAACAAGCAGACGGACACTTTTTTTCCCCTCCTCCTTCCCCTCCGTTCATCCCATCCTCCAAACAAGAATGACTNTCCTCCTTCCCTTCATCCCATCCTCCAAACAAGAATGACTCATTGCAGAAGGCATGGGAATATATGCATTATGTTGATTTTTGGCTGTGCTGAATGGGGGAAAACTGCAAGCCCCACCCTTATGATAAATGGATTACAATGTGCTCTTTTTTGACATTCATTTTTATTAAGAGCCAATGCTCTGCTGCTACCACAAGGCCATACAGTACAAGTGGTTTGGCAAATCAACAACACAGCTTTTTCACTATTACAAGCAGCTGGTGACCTTTACTCTCATCTGAACAGTATGAAAAATGTTATGATAAACTGCTTTGTGGATTTTCACTAAATATGACGACAATCTTGAACATTTTAGCCCTGATTGTGTCATTTCTGAAGGCTTCTGGGGGCAGTAAAACCATCAGAGTTGTGCAATTAATAAAGGCACAATAATTGGTGATTTTATGCTGCACATTACATAATTCATAAAGAAGCCAAACAGTTAAGGTGTTTGAGTCTTCTGCACCATTTTAAGCTGATCTGCTGCAAATGAAACTCGTTGCAGTCACTGTGACTGCCTCAAATGACAGAAAAAAAAAAAANATGAATGAAACTCGTTGCAGTCTCTGTGACTGCCTCAAATAAAATAAAAAAAAAAGCTGCAACTCAAATAAATAAATACACAGCCTTTGTGTGTCTCCTAATTTGGCAATATAGTGACTTGCCAGGCAAAAATGTACAACTTGATATAGTTGCAAAATGCCCCTGTAGCTGTTTCTTTTTAGTACTACTTGTTTTTCCAGCCTTTTGTTTTCACTGTGTTTGAGATGCACTATCAGTAAGTAATAACTGATTAGCTCCCTTTTTCTGCATCATGTTTGCTTTGCTTGGCAGCAGCTTTTATAGAGATGCAAACACTTGCTGATGATCCGATAATCAGAAGCACCTGGTTTTACTCATAATTCCTATGGAAGCAGCACACAGTTTCTGCATTTTGGCTTAGTTTTCATAAAAAAAAAATGTAAAATGTGTCATGTTTTCTTGGTTGTATTTAACTAATTTTAAGACTTGTTGGAGATCACATGATGTCCTGTTATGTAAAGACATCACAGGTGTTTCTCACAAGACATTAAAAGACTTAATGTAACTTGCAAAAACATCTTAAATTATTTGCTGTTATTGAATGGAGGTTTAAGTAGCTCACATTAGTTTAAGTATCCAAAGTGCAGCTGTGTTAAAAAGCAGAGAGATAATAAAATATGTTACTCAGTTATTGGAAGCTGTTGCTTTTTAATTAAAAGCAATAAAAGACAATGATTCATCAGGTAAAATTGGACAGAAACTCACAAAATTGTATAAACTTTTTTGCCCCACTCTCCTCCTTTTGTTGCATTTTTTTCCAAAAAACAGGCTAATCCTGCAAAGATATACATGAATCATCAAATGCATGCTGTCTCACTAAGGGCACAAGAAAAAAAAGCAGAATAGCCCTTTAACAAAGAGCTACAAGACATGCAACAAGTGTCCAGAGCTGTGGTATTGAATGTGTCTGGATGACTGATAATGTATGGAGGGAAAATAATAGATCCATACAATCAAACAGACAACTCTTTACCTGCATTTTAATAGCAAACACAGGTGGTCATGTTTGCAATCCATTCAGTTTTCCTGTGTGGACAGGAAGCATCTCAGTGAGGCTTTCACCTCAAGGTGCTCTAAATGCAGGCTATTAGTGTAAGTGATACAGCAATATTATAGTCGGAGTGAGAGGATGGATGGTATGAAGAGGGAGGTAATAACAAGTGCAAGCCCTCAGGGGCCGTAGAAAATGAGGAAGGCGTATGTTGCATCGGAACCACCTGCCATCTTCCATTAACCAAACAGGATGAAGTGAGGACTGAAGTCTGAGTTATTAAGAATAAAGAGCATTGCAACATCCCAGGTTCAATGCACCAGCAAGTGGTTTGGTGTAGTGAGGCTATAACAAGTTCCTGCACTTGAGGGACTCAAGGCTGAGGTCATTCATCATTAACTTCCTTTGACATTTACATGCTTGGAGCCACATGTCTGTCTGATTACTTCTGTGGCCTCTGTAAATTCAGATCTTCCGTTGTGTCCCATTACAGAACATGAAAATAAAAGGATTTGTCAGGATTATCGTCTGGAGCCAAGAGCTTCGGGTCTGAGACTCTGTCCAAACTGCTCACAAAATCCGCCGCGCTTCCATTTGTTTCTTTTCCGAATGTCCAAATACTTAAAATGAAGCTGATGATGCACTTATAATAACAAAAACACCCTGCGTTTCAGCGCCAGATTAACCTTTGATCTAATCAATATTTCAGTGCACAGATGGGGATGCTGTGTGAGCTCCAGGTTTGCGTGGGGTTTAAGAGTGTTTCCATGACTCTGAGATGAGTCACTATGGTTATGGCTCCATTCGCAAATAAAGTTAAAAGAAGAAGAAAGACTGAGGGAATGCGATGATGGAGCTCTCCATCAACAGAGAGATGCAGGTAAATGAAAAGCTTGGAGCACTATGAGCTACCAAAAATCACTTTTCAAAGCCTTTTGCATTTCATCTTTGTTTAAACTTCTTGCAACGACTAGCCTGCTTGAAAGAGTAAAACAAAATGTGGACTTATTATAAAATGCAACATCACAAATTAAAAGATTAAATGCCAAAAACAGTGTAGAAATACCGGTTTTACAAGTGCTGCATTAAAACTAAAGCTGCGTATTGTTGTGATGCAGCTGTGCTACAATAACTGCAGCTAAAAGTTTCCAGTAACTATTGATGAGTCATCCACATTGGATGGCTTTGAGTCCATTCCTTCGTACAGACAAGCTTCAGCCCTGGGGTGTCCTCCACTTCCCTCACATTTGCCTTCTTTTCTTCAAATAAGATCATGATTTTTACTTAACCACTGAAACAACTCTTTTCTTCTTAAACTACTCTTTATTAGACTATTCAGTTTCTCTTAAGCCTCCTGGCTAAGATGCAGCTAAACAGGCCTGAATCATGACATAGCTGAAACCATGCTTTATAGTTAGGAGAAAAGTTTTTGGAATGCTGATCACAAGCCAGGATAAATGCAGGGTTGTGTCAGGAAGGGCATAAGATGCATAACAAACATGTGAATCAGCTCAACATCTTCTGCACTGGATTGATCAAGGTCCAGGTCAACAATGACCACCGTCGGAGCGGATAACCTTACAGGGTGTTGCGGAAATCAGACTACTGTGATTTAAAGGAGAGGAGGAAGATGCATATTTAGGAAGAGGGAGAAAAGGCAAACCAAGAGTCTTTGAATGTTGAGTCTATGACAGGATAAGCTACAGATGGACATGAAGGAGAGGTGAAAGGTCCATATACTGTGTCCAAGTGGAAAGGTAGCAAGGCTGGAAAATTGGGAGGCAAGTGTTGATGGGGAAAAATGTTTCAAGCATCACTTTGACTACTACTTTAAGTTTATCAAACTTTGAATTCACATTTTATATATAATAAAATTTATAAAACATAATCCTATTTAATTAAAAAAAAAAAGAACCAATAAGCCCTGAAGATATTTTTGTCATTTTAAATAGCAAATCACCACATTTAAGAAACTGGATCATTTTTATGCTCAATAAAATGACCACGACTGATTATAAGAATATATTTGCTACATTTTAATGCATTTAAATGTTATGAAAAAAGAAAGGTAGTAAAATAATGAAAACTCCACCATATGGTCTAAATTAAAGGATAATCTGAAATTCTGCTGACATTTACTTTACCCATTTTAAAAGAGTAATTTATTATTAATTGAAAAGAAAAGTGATGACCCAGCTAGACTGACAGAGTACCAGACAGACAGACTGAGTCAACATCAGTGCAGGTAAGTTCATCTGTCACATAGAGGCTCTGAGCAGCACCGGTGTCAGTGCATCATCAGCATTCACAGTGCTGCCAGCTCTGCAGCAGACTGATGTCGTCTCCAATGTAACTGACTTACTGTCACTTTGGCTTTACACAACCAGACTAAACACACACGCATATGCAAACGTACATGGAAAATGGAGCCAAATGCAAACAGAAAGATGCAGGACAGGCTCAACCAGATAGAGGGTGTTGTGTTTTCACTACTTAGATGTGGAAGTAGATTAAAGCGTCCTGAATCTCCAGCTCTGTGCCTTTTGTGGTTCAGATCAGAACTGGTTCACGTGTCTGTTGATGGGATGCCGCCCAGTACAGGAAATAGCTGGGTTTGAGTGCATAAGAGCTGCTGCTGATAAAATACATTCTGCTGATTTAGTGGTGAGAATATGGAGAGATAAAAGCTCAAAGGAGCAGGACTCTGAAGAGTTTTTTTTTTCCCCCTTGTTTGCAGCAGCTTTAATCCCCAGTGGGGGGAAAAAAGACACAACAGGGAAAGATGACTGGGTGTTTATGTATACTTGAGTCATTTATCATGGTTGTTATCATGAAAACAAACTTTCTTTCCATTTTTTTAATTAGATTAGTTTGAAATCAAGTAGGTAGAACAAATAATATTCCTTGTTACATGCTTAATTAAAGCTGTCTAACAATATACTTTTGTATTTGCAAAGACTACATAACCAAAACCATGAAATATCTGTATGACAGATTTTCATATAGAGGTTAGAAGAAAACGTAGCATTTAATGACCAGCTTGTTATCCGAGGGATATAATAATAATATATACTACATGTCTTCTGGGTATTTGGTCTGAGGGTGGAGGCTGACTTTCTGGAAAATCAGCATTACGCTGTGGATAGTAATGAAGACTGTGGCAGGTGATTTACATTTGACAGTTAGCTCCATTTACATGAAGGAATTATCACAGATGAAGATAGATCAGGAGGAGAAATGAGGATAAATGGTAGTCCTGGAAGATGACATCCCTCAGGAAAAGACTGGTGTTCCAATATCAACAGTAACTGAGGATGGGGTGAAAGGGTAAAAACCTCTAAAATCTGCATATATTTGATGACAATCATTCAAAGCAGTGAAACAACACCTAAAGGTCCTGTTTTGATAACCGCTGTTGTTCATCCCTGGATACAGAGTTTGACTGAATGGACAAGGAGCTCAGCTTCCCAACTCTTTTTATGCTGGCTTCATCCACTTAAAAATAGAGGATATATGGTGTAATAATCCCTTCTGAATACATGCTGCAACCATAAAGAGGAACTTCCTGCAAAAGCTGCCAAAAAATGCTTAATTATATCATCATGAAGTTGCAAATTTAAGCACAATCCCACACACCAGTTGAGGTGCAAGCACTCAGAAAATAAGTCTGAGAAGTGTTCCCACTCAAACGAGTGGGAGCCAAACTACGACAATTCCAAAGGTGCATGTAAATCACATCTGCTTTAACAGATCTGCTGGCAGTTTTGAATGGCCCACGATGCAAGAAAGGCAGTGATTAACTCATCTGGCCAGAAGGCTTTTTGACGGACTGATGTGAGGGGTCACGCTGAAAAAGAAGTCCATTATGTAAGGGTCCATTGCCCCTGGATAGAGGAGGTACATTCTGTAGATTCATTCTGCACCTCCTCCTATAAATGGCCGCTGTGTGGAGGGAAAAGGGGGTGGGAAAAGGATTTTTCTCCCTTTACCCTGTAGCGGCGACAGACAGGAAAGTATCACATACAGTAGAAAAGCAGATGGCAGTGGATTAGCATCTGAATGTGGGCATGCAGATCCACAGAGGCGGGGGGGTCCCCTGCTCCAACTGATTCCCCACAGGGGACAGGTGAGCTAAGGAAAAGAAGGCTTTGGAAAGACAAAATCAATAATTGGCAGCGTGCTGCGCTTAGGCAAAAGAACTGAGAAAAGCTGGTGGCTTTAAACAGCACCGATTTTGCGTGAGAGGTGTTGAATTACACTCCTCAGATTATGCATCACTCTGACCCTGCTTAATGAAAAAAGCTCAACAACAATGGTGGACCTCGTGTAATGTTTGTGCTGCTGCATCTTCTTAATTTTTTTGGTCTGTGTAAGAAAACCTGTTTCTTGCAGCCGTCAGTCATGACGCATGTGTTACATGTGCCAGATAACTAACAGTTGGTATGCAGTGCTTCTGTTGTTGTGTTTTTTGATTTTATTAAAAATAGGTGCACACCTGGGTGTGTCTTTGCAAAGTTTCACTGCCCACTAGGGACCTTGCATGCGCACTACATCAGTTCTGATTTTATTTGTGTTTCCCCTCCACAGCGTGTTTCTTTTCTAAAACAAAAAGGAAAAAGTTTTGCTCTTTGCGTGGAAACATTGTAGTGTAAACAGGGCCTGAATGCCCAACAAAATGTACCAGAAGTCCCAAGATGGTAATCAGGCTTAATGCGACTGTAGACATGATAGATAACATCAGTCTACATACCATGTAGATCTGCTTTGAACTTTATGTCTGAGGTTTGATCTTGCACTACAAGGTCAGACAATATGCTGGTATCAACGATGATCTATTTTTGAACAGTGGAAGTCCATCTTGCTTTAAAAATCTCATCATCAAAATCATCCAACTGGGCTGCTGGTTAGCTAAACTGAAGCAAGAAAATGAGCAAAGGTAAGAATATTGTAGATCATGTAAAAGTTTTTAAAAGTTGTTTCCCAGACTTTTGCATGAAAAAAGGCAAACTTTTGAGCCATATGAAAATCTATAGGCCTGTGAGTTCAGTCTCTTCAGTTTATAACCAGCCACTGTGAGCATTCAAAGGACTAACACTATTGGGTCAATGGCAATCACAAACACAAATCTCTTCCTGTCACAAAGCTCATTGTGGTTGAGAACAACACTCTCCTTCCCCAGAGGCCATCCTCAAACATCTGTTAATTCACAAAAATACAGCTAATGGCTCTTTTTTTTCACCAAGATTTATGCTAGCTGATTTAATGAGATGACCTGAGGCAGTCAAGTCTTCAAACCAACCTTTAAAAGACAGCACTATGAGGAAGACTCAATATGGCTGTAATACTGAACAGTGTCTGGTATTACAGTAGGGAATTGATTCTATAAAAACAATAAACAAGTACAGATTTTTCTGATTTTATTATTGAAACCATTCGGCACACACAATAATGGCAAAAGAGGCATCAATCAGAAGACTGCGGTGTGCTATGGTCACAGGTTTTCTTCCATTTGGTGTATTCTCATTACAAAATGGAAAGAAAAGAATGCTATTTCCTAGGCTCTCGCCTGTATCCTCTTACTACAGAGAGACACACAGAGGGTCCACACACTGGTACTCAAAAGGGTCATTCCTTTGAGGGGCTGGTTTCCATGGCAAGGGTTGCCGTGGTGAGGGGGGCCCTTGATGGCCCCAGTAAAGCAGCGGACACGGTCAATGCTTCAAAACAACACAAACTAAGATGGAGAATACTTGTGAATGAAAGGCTTGCAGCAGCATAGTATGAGAGTAATTTCTTTTACAATTCATTTTTTTCATGGTTTTATTTAACCAGTTAATTGCTTGGTCTGTCAAACGGTGAGAATTTTGAAGCAGTTGAAGATCACAATATTACGCCCTTCAAACCTGCATGTATTGAAATGGATTAACATTCAAACATAATAAAACTTTATAACTGAATCATTTTGTGCACAGGCAGGCTGTCTTTTTTTATTAACTTTTCCAACATGCATTTTTAAGTGAGCCAGCTCAAGNCTGCACAGGCAGACTGTCTTTTTTTTTAATAACAGTGCCGACATGCATTTTTAAGTGAGCCAGCTCAAGCACAGTGCTGGTTTCCAAACTTGATCAGGCTTTGAATGTGGCTAATTTGGCTAATTGAGCGAACAAATGTAGTCAAATTCAGACTAACAATGGATCATGTTTGGACCTTAATTTGAAAAAGCTAGATAGACTTAGTTCATTTCAAGTACTTGAGCCAGGGTACGAGGGTAATAGTTCTGGCAAGCTGGACATGGACGGTCCATGATGGACCTATAACTTAAACTTTTGCTTTGTTTGTTCACATAAATCAGGTGAATGCTAGCATGCCAGGTTGAACAAAAAACCATGACATGAAAGGAAGCATTTTATTTATCAGCAAAAATGGACAAATTATAAATGGTAATGGGTTTAAGAAACAAAATGCTCACATTCCACATTATACTTTAGGATTATACTTAGCACTGCCACGCTAGCATTACTACAAGGCTATCCATTTGTGTCAGTGCTAGCTAACAGCTACAGCTAGGCTTGCCCTAAATGAGCAAACCAAAATGTTGACCCAATCAGCAGTTCCCTATACAAAATTTAATATAAAGTTCATGATTCCAGTAAATGAAGTTAACTGATGGATAAGAAATTAGATTACTTTCTGATTAAAACTAAATTTCAATGCCATCATTTAGTATTGTTTTGAACACAAAATGTCAAATACTTCCTATGTTAGCCAATGCTACCAAACCTGACAACTTCTAGTTTCTATTTGTTTTATTTATATATTTTGCTTTAGTAATGTATGTTGATTAATGTCTCCCAAAAACCAACATGGTGCTTCAAAATTGTTCTAACCACACACAATGAGTCCACTGCAATAGACTAATTTAGTCAAATTTAAGAAGCTTGAATGTATTTGGATTTTTTTTGTGAATATATATGAAATGAGTAATTTTCAAATCAACTAATTTACTAATTATTTTAGTTGGTTAAAAAAAATAACATTGTGCAGATTTCTTCACCTTCTTTCTGTTTTATATTTGAGTAATGATGTTGGCTTTTTTTCTTCAAACACATTTAGCAATGGGGTACATTTCCTTACTGGAAGCTAGCCAGAATGTCCATTCCACACTGTCAGCTGCTGTATTCATACAGTCTGGTCAAAAACAGACCCACAGAGAACGTGATGTACCATCCACACATTCATGCCCTCCATCTGTTTCTTCATTTCACACAGCCTTCACAGAGCTGCTGTGTGTGATGTTCACATGAATTAGGGGTTTCCATTCATCCAAAATATGACCCTGACCAGCACTCAAACAGGCACACCAACACAGCTAGGACATGGTCTAGCTCTGAAAGTTCTGAAAAGCTATTTTCCTTGAATCTTTGGGAATTTATTCCCATGATCATCCAACTTTTTACCCCTTAATGGATTAACTGAAGCCTACACATTGACATGCCACTGAGGAAGTTCTCAAAGCATGGAGAGACCCAATAGTCTGTATATTCCAACAATACATGGACTCCAACAATGAGCCTCATTCAGTCTTCCAGCACACTTCACTCTGTGTATTAGAGTAAAGCCACTGCCAGAGCAGTGTTTGTAAAAGGATGAGGAGCAAAACAATCTAGCTGTTTAGCTTGCACATCTGGAAATAATAAAAGCCCAGCACTATGTAGTTTAGCTGCAACACTAGGCTAACAGCAGGTCCATGGCCCATTCAGGAATACAGTAACAGCCATTTGTGGTTTCTTCCCACTGCTGGCCTGGATCAGAGTCCGTAAAATCAGACCAGCCTCATATGCTGCTTGAAGCACTACCGCTCAGTTCTAAAATCTCCCAGGTTTTGATGGACAAGTGAACGGCTCATTAAGGAGAAGAAATGTTATTTTTCACGTATTGTCAAGTAAACAAAAATGAACATGCAAATGTAGGAAAATGTTAGAAAAACATAAAACCCTGTGTTGTTTTCACGTTTTTCTGTAATTATGTTTTATATAGACAGAATCCTAACTCTTAGACAACATAAATTTCCTTTACGCTTGTAATTTCAAAACCTGTAAAACCCAGCCAAATTTTAGTGATCTGCTAACATTAAAACCCACCAGAGCCTGTTAGCTACATATAGCCAGAGACGCTGCCATAACATTATCCAGAATATGTCAAAAGCCCAGTTGGTTGCACTCTTGTGTGTCAAATTAGGGGTGTGAACCCACAAACAGCAAGTTAAAGCTGAACTATGTGTCATTACCTCACTAAGACAGAGACACATAAAACTTCATGTAATTGCTCAGTGTCAACATACAGCAGAGATTTTGCATGGGATGCTTCCAAACACACCGCTCTAAAAAAAGAATACTTTCTAGAGGAGAGACGGAAGTTTAAGCCACGTGGATCAGCATGGAGTGAATTTCCTGGGCTCAAACTCAACCTTTGACCCTTAGAAATTCAGAGAAATGTTTCTCTGATTTGCCGCCTCTCATGTACAAGCAACTGACCTCTTGGATTATGTAACACGGTTAAAACACTAAACAGGAATGGAGCGYTTCAGGGAATATTATGGATGCCAATAACTGAGCGTAAGAATGCCCTGCATGAGTATCCTCCTTGTCTAGGAGCATCATCCGTGAGGAATGAAATGTGACACWGACTGTCAGGGCTTGTTTAGGAAATTTGCCGCTAGCCAGCCATGGATGGGATGCTGGTACAAGGGCAAACTGTGTGGATGAATGATTAGAGAGACCTCCTGTACCAAGGAGGTCACAGGGTGGCCTTTAGCACCAGATAAATKTTATTTGCTTGACATCTCATGCTCATGTAAATCTTAATTTTACAAACTGGTTTTACTTGTATCTGGAATGCAAAACCATACACGGCGGTTAATTGCGATGACACACGAAAACTTTTTTTTTATACAGTTTGCACCACAAAAATCAATTTGTCTTCTGGTATTACAACATGTTGGATTGGAGGGTCTCTTCAACAGCATTTACACTTCCCTTCCTCATAGTTTTTTACAGAGAGTATCAGGCAAGTGCAGTTGTCAAAGGTTTAGCTTCCATGGCTTGATCAAACCAAGAAGCAGGGTGTTTGTTTAAGAAGGGAAGTCTGCTCCTTATGCAGGTCAGTAAGCCATTCGTTCTCTCTGACGTATGTGAATTAGATTAGGTCCCCCTCACACTAAAGACTTAATCACTTATTAAAGCACAGTGCTGCCAGCTCCCATTAGGCACCTGCAGCACATAAAGGCCTCAGACAGGTGGAGCAGCAGGGGACGAAGAAGCCTCCTGTGTCCCAACACACCTGTGACTACGAGACGATGGCATACTGTGTTTACCCAATGCATACACCCGAATGCACGCTAAGTCAACCAAATGCCCTTCTCCAAAACAAGCTTGCATTCAGCTGATCTTTACTCTTGAACACTGTGCCAAAGCAAGCCCTTCCCTTATGGAAGCAGCAGCCAGAACTGCAAGTCTGAATTTCAGTGGAGTGCACAGTGGTTCTGTGGTTTTGGGAACCTGACAGCACACCTAACCAGGAATGACATTGGAAAATAGACTTAACACGGTGCAAGGAGGCCGGATTGGGTTTCCCGGTCGTTGGAAAAGTAAGACATGTCACATTCGCATGAACATGCAAGAAATAGAAGAGAACTGCAAGTAAACACACCTTGTTGTTTTCCCGATTAAGGTCATTTCAATTACTCCACCAGTGATTAGACTCGGCCCAATCTGGCCTCAAAGGGGCTTGTAGACGAAACTTGATATACAACATTCCCTGCTCTCTTAATGCAATTTATCAACCTTATTTTGGCCAAAATGTTAAAATACCTAATCTCAGGGGAAGGGGGTCTTTTCCAGTTCCTGCCTTGCCTGTCAAACATCAACTTCTATAAGCTTTGAGTAGTTATAGTGTATGCAGGCTCCTTCCATGTAGTGCAAATTGCTAGAATGAAATCAATAAAGCTCACCATCACATGGGAAATGATCTATAAATCTAATTTAATCTGCTACAGATTTTCTTGGAAAATCATTTTTGGATTTCTCTGTCCCTCCCGCAAACAATAAAAACCCACATATACTTCCTTTTGGTTCTTTATTTTAGTTCCTGAAGAGCCGTGAGCTGCAAACATACCAAATTCCATCATGCATGTGAAGACATTGTTTTCATTACCTATCTTTTTCATAGCCAAGGTCTTATAGGATTGTGAGTGGAATGTGCAAACACACAGATGTGAGTGGAGTTTATGTGAGAATAGATTCACTTTTCATGAAGAGCTGTTTTCACATCTAGTGGCTTCTTGACTGCATGTGGAAGCTGAAGCAGAGCTGAAAAAAGAGGGCTGGGCATACAGTCTAGACAGCTTTCTATTGTTATTACTGCGTGGCATTTGTGAGAATGTATTGCTATCCTGCAGTAAAGATCCCACACAGATAAATTATAAATTATGCGACTAAAAATGCGTGTGATTTTGAAGCAATGCAATGCAAGGTGTTACTCCTCGGCCGGGTTGCTCCCACATTCACCATGCATGGCACATTGCACCGGCAGGACGTTTCCATATAACACTGAGAAAATTTAAAATCATTTTACATACATATATCTACACTTGTGCTAACTGAATTCATTGTCTTTCCTCTTACATGTGGCTTAATCTTTTTGCCGCAGTGGATGTAGCGGGTGTGCAACGCCGGTTTCAGCACCATGCAGGCGTGGACCAGAACAAAAGGCGCAGCCTGCACCAGTGGTGATCGGCGCACCAGGACGCATCAAGACAGCGCAAATAAATCACACGTTTCTCCCCCGATTGAGCTCTAATTCATTTGCTTAAAAAAAGTATCCAAAATCTATACTTAAACGCAACGTAATGTCTTTAAAACTCCTCAAACCCATGAATCATATTTGAAAAATCATACACATAACTGCACATGACACCACAATCCGGTCACACACACCGCAGTAGAGGATTAGTGGATACCAAAGCAAGAATACAAAGACTTTGACATCTGCAGAAACTTTTTCAGCTGTCAGAGCTGCATTAAAATTGTTTAAATTCCTCTTTCGTGATGATCTGAACGACAAAAACGCATCTTTTCCCAGTAAATGATTGACAAAAGTGTTCCCGTTCTTACCTGGAGCTTTAAGCTGCTGAGCGGCACTAATACCCTTGTATGTGAGAGAAGCTATAGCGACAATGAGAGCTGTATGGGGCCCCGAGATCCCTCCCCTTGCAGCTCAAGCTTTACCGTAAATGCATGCATATAAGCGCAACGGGGGATTTATATAGACTGGAATTTGTGCAGCATCTATGCAACAGATGCATGCACCAAATCACAACTGATAAATCCTGACACGATGCCAGACAGTGCGTTCAGCAGTTGCGGAGTGAAATGTCAGGTCACTGTTAAGGGCTTCTGCTTCTAAACCTTTAGGATAGGCCGATTTATTTTTTTATTTTTTTTCAGAAAGAAGGAATCACTCTGTGCCTGCAAAGATGAAGCACCGGGGTGTGGCTGTTGCTGAGGAAAGATGGAGAGGAGAGAGAGGAGGAGAAGGAAGAGGGATGATAATGTGGGAAGGGTGCCAAAGGTGGAAAGAGGAGGGGGAAAAAATGGGAGGGGGAGCAGTGAAGAGTAGAAACACTTCAGTCCTCTGCAGGTGAGGCGTGGCGGGGATGCTGTCTGCTCCCTCGACTGGTACTGAATGGCAGCAGAATCCAAAGGATGTTCTAGATTCAGCTGGTAATTAAGGAGCAAAACAATGGAAATGTCTACTTTTTTAAAAGAAAACTCAGATGTTGATGCCTAAATGTAAAAAAGACAATATAAATATATTGCAAATGCCACCCTAACACTTCTGCAAACTTCACCAAAAATGCTTCAAGGCTTTCACTCAGATTCTACTTTGCCTGAATTAAAGGAATCAAACGGGAGACTGATGATCTTCATTCTGCTCCTGGCTTTGCCTGATGACTCGCTGCCACCTACTGTTAGAAATTAAACAACACAGGATGATTCCATACCTCTGAAACCTAAACATTCTTATTCATTTACTCATTTACATTTTATCCTTATATTCTAGTGACATTCAGTAGGCTCTGCTTTTAATTAATAGAGCTACATTATTATAGGGCTGCTGAGGTGAAACAGCTTAATTAACAACACAGCTTACAGACAGTACACTCACAAACAGGACACAAACTCATCCAGGGTTACTTGAGTCCAACATTTAACAATACTGGGCAAGTACGCAAAGGACCTTGAAACTGTTCTGGGTGTCCAGCAAGAGAAAGCTACTGAGAAGATAAGAAATATGCAGAAATAGGGAGGATAAAACTTGTTTTGCAGATCTCACCCAACTGTGGGAAAGAAGAAAACAGCCTGGGAAGAAGAGGAGCAACCTTGCAAAGAAAAACATGAACGCGCACAACATGCATGCACATAGCCTCATGCATTGTATCAGTATAAAATGAGGAGGATAACTTAGGTAGGTGGGTCTGTCTAGCAGAACCTGAGGGACTCTGCACATCTGTACTAGAGCCCAGCAGCTAATGCTAAAGCCGGACCTCCTCTTAAGCGATATGTATTGCTTTCTTATTACTGGCTCAACAAAGAATTGTCAATTCTACTCAATCTCTGGTGTTTTTGCCTTTATTTACCAAGTGGATTTTTGAACACTGTTCCTTCTGATGATTTATTTACAGGTGGTGAATAAATTTAAAAAAAAAACTACACCGCAAACTCCATTTCCACGATACATTTTCGTCTTTAAGTCACACAAAAGTGGCAAAATAAGGTTATCATAGCTGCATAAAGTCATAAAGTTCTGGTCTGGGACACTATTTGAATAATTAAAATCAGCTGCTGTCAAAACAGTAAATGAAACATCAGAATGAAGAGATCATTCTTAATATTTAATCAAAGATGCAGAAATTTTAATTCCCTCTTACTGATTTTGCTTGACACAGGCAGGTTTTTATTTTTATTTTTATTTAATTAGGTGCACGGGGTCAGTGTACAGATTTGAAACACAACTAGCTAATAACACATTTATACAAAATAACTTTTAGTGCATTTTATTTAAAATCTGTTCTTCTCTGTACATTTACATAAACAGTCATAACAGAGGATGCCATGATTAGCTTGAATAAATCCATGCATTATTTAACTACATTTTGACATTTTAAGGCCTCTCCAGGTCACATTTATTATTATAATAAAAAATAAAAAAATCTCCAGGCATCCTTACGAAGCAGCCCTTTCCCCCCACTGCTCTTCCAAACCTCCAAATGTCTCACTTCTGGCTGACGATACCGCGGGCGATGAGCTCTTTCATAATCTCATTGGTCCCTCCGTAGATGGGCTGAACGCGCGAGTCGGCAAATGCTCTGAAAACAAAGACAAATTTAGCTTCGTGTGACTGGAAAAGAAGCAAACGCTGCTTACTAACACTTACTTAGCGATTGGGTATTCCCACATGTAGCCCCAGCCTCCGTGGAGCTGCAGGCACTGAGTGGCCACCTTGTTCTGAAGGTCTGATGCCCTGGAGATGAGACGAAGAAGCTAGCATGAAGCTTGTTTAGATTAGGAGCTAGGACTTCCACCCTGCATCCCGAGTATCCTCACCAATATTTAGCCATCGAAGCTGTGGAGGGATCCAGGCGTTTCTCAGCGAGGAGCTGAATGCAGTTATCGACGAAGGCTCGGCCGACGCAGATCTCGGTCTTCAGCTCTGCCAGCTTGTGCTGCACAGTCTGTGGAGTAAAATGCATGCATGATGCTGTACAAGCCCCACATTTTCCCCTGTGGAAAATTACTGCTTCAGCCGCAGGAGACCGGTTAGCGACTGGATAAATCACACTTGCAGACATGTATATTTTTACTTCTTATAACAGATTTTAAAACTATTAAACAAGTTGCACAGCATTTGTTAGACAAATGATCATTATCTTGCCTCCTTTTCATGGTGGAAATGTGCAAATGATCCTTGTCTTTTGCAAAAAACTACATTGTCATACAGACCTGCAGGTGAGCGATGGTCTTTCCAAAAGCCTTCCGCTGCAACACATAGTTCCTAGTTTCCTCAAACATAAACTCGCAGCTTGCTATGGCCATGTCAGCAATCACTAGACGCTCCTTGTGGCACAAACAGAAAAAAAAGGGTGCATGATTAAATGAACTAACAACTGAGATTGTTGATGATTTGTATACATATCTTTTGGGTCACCTGTGGTAGTTCATTCATCAGGTAGTAGAAACCTTTGTTGAGTTCGCCCAAAAGAGCCGTAGCTGGGAGTCGCACATCTTCAAAAAACAGTTCAGCTGTGTCCTTTGAAGAGAAAATAAACGTTAAAGAAAAGCTCGGCCTGGTGGATGATTGACAGACGCACCGCCTGACTCCAGTACCTGAGCCTTGAGACCAATCTTATCCAGCTTGCGTCCTTTCTGGAAGCCCTTCATGCCGTTTTCCACCAGGAACAGACTGATGCCGTGTGCTGCTGTCTTGGCCTCGCGATTGGTCACGGTTACAACCACCACCAAGTCGGCCATCCAGCCGTTTGTGATAAACACCTGAGAAAGCGAAAGGAGAGCTTCGAGCCGATGTTGAGACGTGGGGAAGTATTTGTAATTTTAGGGCACCATACCTTGTTGCCATTCAGGATCCAGTCGCTGCCATCCCTCTTGGCGTGCGTCCTCACACCCTGAAGATCACTGAGGAAGACAAAAAGGGAAAAGTTTATCAAAGCTGCAACACATTAGATGTTTCATATGCAGGAATCTTCGACTGAGACCTTCCTGCTCCTGGCTCTGTCATGGCGATTGCAGCGATGCATTTCCCAGCAGTCATGTTGGGCGCAAAGCGCTCAATTTGTTCTTTAGAGCCATATTTGACAATATAAGGCATGACGATGTCAGAGTGCAAGGCAAAACCTGGGCCAGTGCAGTTGCAATACATTCTGGAAGAAAAACAAACATATAAAAAAAATCATTTGCAACACTTAGTGTGTAATTGAAGATATGAGTGATTGTGATCTTTAGAGATAACTCACTGCTCCTCCCAGGTGATAGCTGCAGAATAAACATCTCCTCCGATGCCCCCATGCTCCTCTGGTATCATTACTCCCAGCAGGCCTTGCTCACCAGCCTTCTCCCACACCTCTCTGCTCACCTGACCTGCCTTCTCCCACCTTGGACAAGGACACACAATGACATTTTATCAACAACCACCTCAAACAGACTCAACCCCTTTTTCTCTTCACTTACTCATTGTGGTGTGGAACCACCTCCTCTTGAAAGAAGCGCCTCACGCTTTGCCTAAAGATGTCATGATCCTCGTTGAAGATCCGGCGGGTCCCAATGTCCATCAGGGTCTTGGCGTTGGAGGTCTCCGGACGGATTGAGGTGTTGGACTGCCCATGCTCCTGGGCCTGACTATGTTGTTGTCTGGGAAGAGATTAAGGGTAAAATACCTTAAACTCTAATGGCTGGTGGCAGTTCATGACCCAAATATACTTTTTATTTAAAAATAATGTTAAAAAAAAAACATTATGATTGAAATTAAGTGTTACACCCAATTCTGGGATTCATCATATTATGTGATCTAATTTGGATTTACAGTTGTTGGTTTTTCTCCATCAAAGATTTTTCTTTACAACAGCCAAACATGGAGGATCTAAATATTGCAAGTGACATTTAAATAAAATTGAATGTTATTGAGTAGTTCAAAGACAAGTAAGAGCATTTTGGTCACATTTACATTAATAAAATGTCACAAAACATTAATGCAAAGCAACAAAACTGAAGTTTCTACAGTATTTGGGTGACAAAACATGTTGGGTGACAAAATGATGCTAAAAGTGTACTCTTTTAGGATATGGTAAAAAAAAAATCAACAGTATCAACAAACATATATAGTTATAGTTATAAAGTTAGCAGAAAAAGTAAGGAAATCGGAGTTTTGTTGATCATATCTTTGTTGTAACAATGCTTCACAGCAACAAATCTTAACTGCTGAAAAGCCTTTTTATTTCCACCTTAAATGGTGCCACATTTATAAGGAAAATGGATTTGAGTTGTGTATGTGGGATGTGCCTTCCTCACTGAGAAAAAACAGGGTTTGTCATCAGTGCAAAGAGATATCAAGATAAAACTTTAGTGTAAGGCCCCTGATTGTTAAAGGAATAATTTGTTAAATTACCTATATGTCTTGTTTATTTAGATTTCAATATTAGAATCTAATAAAATGCACCAAACAAGAGTCAGAAGAAGAATAAGGTCATTTAGGGTAATTTTTCATTGATGCAACCCACATACTTAACTTAACAAATACATTTTCCTTACAAATGTGGACCATTTCAAAAGGAAATAACACGTCTTTACTGTTTGTGTTAAATTTGGTTATACTTAAAATGAGTTAAAGTGGGTTTATTGTGTTTAAGTACAGATTTTCCGCCATTAAAAGGCTCCTATAACTTGTAGTTAAGCACGCAGGTAACTTTTTTGTAATAAAAAAAAGTGTGTCAAAGGTTATCATGACCCACTTACCGACTAACTTTGATTATAATGGCATAAATGACACAATTTAGATAGTAGTTTATAATATAACGATCACATAATAAAAAAAAGGAAAGAAAATACGGTTTTACAGACCGTCAGGTAACCTTAAAGATTTATATTAGCTTTGTTTAAACGTATATATTTATATATCTAAGAGAAAATAAAAATTTAAGTAAAGGAATGTAACCTTGTCGTAGCCGCAGAGAGAACCTGTCCGCGTACCAACACATTTCTCAGTCCCAAAACACACGGCTTAGTGATTTTTTTGACAAACATCTTCGCATAAAAGAGAAACAACTGTGCCAGAACTCAAGCAACAAAAACAAAGCTTTTATAATCATAAACTCATGTGAAGACCTTTCACTTGGTGTCTTTATTTGAAAGGCTGTGTAGCGAACAAAATATGTGTATTTTTCCTTTGTATATGAAATCATACATTATTTGAAAAAGAATTAATTCAGATAAATCAAACTGGCCACTATAAATTATTTAATTGATATTTCTTTACATAAATCTTTTAGAAGTTTCAAGTCTTTCAACGGGAAAAGCAACAGAGTGAGACATCTTTCTTTTGTGATTTGGAAGTACTTGGACATTTCTTCTTTTACTAAACTCCACTAAGGCTTGTAGTGTTAAGTGCTGCCCCCTACTGGTGAAAAGTATGTGTGCAAAGACTCACGCGCTAACTAATAAAATAAAATAAAATAAAATAA
>CM047998.1:11498030-11525575 GCA_026261665.1 Melanotaenia duboulayi
TGGGGGAAAAAAAACACACACAAAAAAAAACTTTTTTAGTGTTTTTTTTTTCTTCTTCTACCATCGGCGGATGGGTTGCCCAGAATCTTGGTAACATCCTTGTTGGTGGGGTTCTGGCCCAGAGCGCGCATGATGTCAGCCACCTGATTGTAGGCCACCTGGCTGTCACCAATTCTGTCAAAGAGACCAAAAGCCTCCTTGAAGTCTGGTTGGATGAGAAAGAGAAAACTTTGAGTTACAGAGATCTGACACAATCTTCTCAAAGTAGCTCTTATTGACATTTCCAGCATGACAACACCCTCTTTTTGAGCGCCACTTTTCTATTTTTTCCTTTACAAAATTCTTAATCATCTGTGGCGGCTGGCCGGTGCCAAACTGTACCAGAGGATCAGACGGTCAGAGCCACATACATCCACCATTGTTTGTAGCTAATTGGGCGCAACAGCTGCGTACAAGCAGCGAGGAGAAAAGCGGCCCCCCCTAAAAACGCTTTGCTATTCCTATGAATCCCATCCGGAGCTCAAAGTGACCTTTTTGACAGATTAATGCTCTTGCATGTCTCCTGAACAGAAGCAGCAGCTGTACCCCCTCCCCCTGCTAGTCTTCATTCCTGCTCCTGCATGCATTTTGGGCATCATCAGGAGCAAACTGATACACCCTGACAGAGAAACCCAGGCCAAATACAGACACGGCGAGTTAAACATAAGACATAAGAATGCTGATTGCAGTGTAATTAACACCTTCATGTGATGAACATACTGGAGAAGTACCTTTCCTTTCCGTTCTTAAAAATTTTAAACCTCTACATCAACATATAAAGTAGAGGTTTAGCTTGTTTACAAAGGCTGAGGATGGTTTGGATTCTTTTTGTAAAGTGATGCCAGCAAGCCCGCATCTTAAACTCTGACCCTAGGGATTAACGCCTCTGTGGATTGTAAGACAAGGCTAGGTCGTCTGAGAATAGCCTTCCTCCACGACAGCTGGACAAGCCAGAACACTGGCATCCCTCATTGTGATCTTCCACCCCATTTCTAAGTTTTTAGCAGCTAATTTGGGGGGAAAAAAGAAAAAAAAAAGTTACGCTAAAATTTCCACAACGTTTAAGGGACTTTTTCTTTACCTGCTTAAAATGTATTAAGTAAATATAACCTAAAGTTTGAAGATATCTTCTTCACTTACCCTCAATCTGGTCCGCTGAGAACTCAGTCTGTCACCAACATAAAAACAAAAGATAAAAACAAAGAAACACACATAGATGTAAATAATTAAAGAAGACAAAGAAATGCATCATGCTCATAAAAGTCTAAATAGCACGGTCAAAAGAGCACTTATGGAAGTGGTACAAAATGATTAGAAACACATGTAAATGCTGATCTTATAAAGAGGTTTTTCTTGTGTTTTTATACGAGCTCTCACAGACTTGTGGATGTATTCAAGGCAGTGATCCTGAGAGCAAAATCTCAGGTTTTCAATCTTCAGTAAACATCCCAATTTTAGGGGAAATGTATGAGAGCTGGTATCCAAACCAAAAAAAAGGGGGAAGAAAATGTAAATTTAACTCCATCAGTACCGCCCCACCCAAAAGGTCCATGAAAAAAGAGACGCAGTTCTGTACACACCATGTTTGGAGAGTTGGCGTTGGAGGAGCGGAAAGAAAGGAGATGAGAAGCTGAAGTCCCAAGACAGAGTGGTCCTGAGCCATGGTCAAAGCCCCCTCTTATTTATCCCAGGCATGTGATGTCACGTATGCAAATGGTGTGGATCAGATGACACGTTGGAACATCTTTAACTTTCTTAGGGAAAGAGGAGCTGTGTACCTCGGAGCGCCGGGAGAAGGCCTTTAGAAGGGGACATGGCTATTTTTGGAAGGTCAAGAACTGTGTCAAGACTCTGACACAACATCCAAATAGTTTATTATTTCTTTATCAGGCAAAAGCCTTTAACTGTCTTGTTATTTGCAGCCATTGCTTTCAGGAGATGGTTAATGGGTGAAAAGGTGGGAAAAAATCAGCTGTTCAGCAGCCGGCTTCAGACGGCCTCCAGACCCAGAGTTCCCTCACAAGGTGGTATTTTTAAACAGAGAGGCCGCTCCTCCTCTTATGGTTAAATGACAGCAGGGCAAAAAGCGCTTGAAAAGTTGCCTCCGCTCAGGCAGGTCTGGAGAAAATCAAGTTTGGGTGGCGGTGAACTTGACAGCAGCAGGTTTCAATAAAAGCCGCAAAGCAAAAAAAATGAGCAACAAGAGGAATTTTCTGTGGAGCTTTGTTTGCCTGTACTTGAACTCTAGATGCAGACAGGTGATAAATCAAAGGGAAATCCTGTGTGGAGCGTTTCACCGATGATTAAAGCACTAAATACTCTATAATTTCATTTTAATAGTAAGCTTTGTAAGATAAAATAATAATATTGAAATTAGTTCCTATATATTTTAATGACTGGTGTTTCATGTCTCCTGAGTAGAAAAAGAATAAAGTGGAACACAAGCTTGAGTTCTAATAAGAGCTCTCCATGGGGCAAGAATAAAAGAAACAAGAAGCTGCAGAAAACATCAAATTAAATGTTTTTTACCTGTAAAACACCTCACATGTAAATATCTCATGGATCAAAACTGACCCCATACAAAAAAGGAAAAACATTTATTTTCCACCACATCCCAACACTGCTCTACTGGATTGAGATCTGGAGACCGTTGGAGTCCGGTGAACTCATTGTCATGNNGCTGCTCTTGGAGACTGTGGAGGCCGTTGGAGTCGGGTGAACTCATTGTCATGTTCAATAAGCAGGTGGAGATGATCTGAGCTTTGTGACATGGTGCATTATCTTGCAGGAAGTAGCCATCAGAAGATGCTACACTGTGGTTATACAGGAATGGACATGGTCAGCAACAATACTCGGCTAGGCTGTGGTGGTTAAACTAAGCACCTGTGAGAACTGTTGCCTCGGTTTCCTGTTTTTAGCTAACATAACTGGCACCCTGCATTGTTTTCTGCTGCTGTAGCCTATCTGCCTCAAGGTTGGACTTGTTGTACATTCAGAGATTACCCATTTAAGAAACATAATTAGTGTTTTATTTGTCCACTAGGGCATATTTATTCGTAATGGTTCTTTACTTATGCAATAACTGCTAAGGTCATTTGTAAGAGATGCAAGCTGTGACTTTAAAGCTTTATTTAGCAGCCCTGCAGCTCCCACATAAGCGTTTGATATGATGATAACTACAGCTGTACGCTGCTAATGTTGTAGAATATTCTAAGCTTATTAAATGAAGTGAAAAAATAAAGAAAATTGCAGTTTTTTTGCAAATCACTTGACATGATATTTTGCTGGAAAAGGACCCAAAGACAACAAAACTTTCAGGATGTGAGGCTTAAATAAAGAAGATGTTCCCAAGTGTTTTTAATGTGCAGAGTGAGGTTTGTCTTACTGAAATAAAGAACTTTCCATAGGATGAAACTGCCTGAAAGTGAGTATATGTTCCTCTAGAAACAGCTTGTTTAGTTCTGTGTTGATGGTGTACACTACAGAGGACACCATGACACATGCTGGCTTTTGAACTGTGTGCTGGTAAGAAGCTGGTTGATCCTGCTCTTCTTTAGTTCAAAGCACACAAAGTGTATTATTTTAAAACAGAATTTCAGTGTGTTTTTGAGTTGTAACTTCTCTCCGTGGATGCAGTAATGAGCAATGTTTATAGCAGCAATTTCCATTACAGAATGATACGCCTGAACATTCATTGGTAGCTTGTGTATTGTCCATTGTGTATAAAATTCCTGTGGATTCTTTGACTGTTTAATCAATATTTACATTATTAAATGCACAACGTCTTCAAGATGTTGGATACAAAATAAGGCTGTGGTAAAACACCCTGTAGCAGCACGAAATCTGATACATAAATGTCAGCGGAGACAGTGTCTGAGGAGCCACTGTACATTTAACTCAGTCTTTATGGGCTAAAAACTACCTGAAGTTTGAAAAATAATTCATTAACATGTTAGAAAAATCTCCTATTAGGTGTCATAAGTCAAAAAAAGTCAAATTAATATCATGGTTTTGGAATTAGACTCTTTCTAATCCATTGAAAAAAAGCAATTAAGAAGGTGAATATGCAGCAACATTACATGATATTTCCTTAATAGTGTGAGAAGCTGGTGTGTTTATGCTGCAAAGCTGCTTCGAGCCGAACTTGTCATCGGCCTCCTGCTCATCGTCTGAGGAAGAACACTGGAGGACATCTGTAGTGGCGCATGAACTGAAGCAACAGTCATGTTCAGGAGGCCGCTCCCCTGACAGAGATGAGCTCTATTTTTACTCCCATTCCTGCTCCTGTCGGGGGTGTTGGATTTCTCCTGCACTGTAGAGTGAGGGTGGGGGGAAAAAAAATACGCTCCCGTTTCTCAAGCGACTCTTGTACAGTAACCACAGCTCTCCAAAACTCCAGCTGGCTCTGGGTCATAAAGAAGCAGAGCGTGGCATTGTGTAGCCGGGTGCTTTTCAGGGTGTTTTGTGAGCCTTATTTGGAGTAGAGACTGACTTGTTGGGGCAAATGCCCCCACAGCAGAACCGATAAATGAATTTTAAATGGCTACATAAAATATTTGGCTTCAAACTGCTTTAAAACTGAAGAGAAGACATGTTTGTTTCCTGCGTTCTTGTGCTAGACATCCATATCCTCGCTGAATATGGAGCATTTTATCAAACCAGCACAAGAACTGGTTGTGAAAGGAGCCACAGGTGAAGAGTCAAGTTGAATGTCACTCTTTTAAAAACTGACTGGAGAGCTCTCTGCTGCCCTCTTGTGGTTTATACTTACTGCTGCATAAACATGACCCACAGAAACTAAGTGGAATGGATTTAGAAAGTTTATTGCAACAGCCTTTACATTGAAAGTTGCAGGGTTAAGCCAGAATCACATAACACCGTTCGTAGTTTATTTTAAAGCCCCGGATTAAACTTTGAGTTAACATAAATGTACAAAAATGCATCGTCTCTTTTTCCACATTTCCACCCCATCTCAATTTGTCTGACAAGATTAAAGTAATCACAAACACAAAAAAGTTAACAGCAAGCTACAGAAGCTCTCAATCTGCACACCTGATGAAACATGCTGAGGAACCCTTTTGTTAACAAGGACGCTTGCAGAGAGGAAAAGCAGGAGTTTTTTTTAACATTAATGCAGTGTGCCCATGCATGCATCAGTCAGAGAGCAGCCTGAGCCTTCTTCTTGTTAGATGATCTGCAGCGTGGGTGAGCGAGACTACTTGTGGACAACTTCTACACCTCAAACGCTGGGAACCTTGCTCTCAACGGTTGCAGAAGGTCTGCTAAGAAGTAGATGGTGCCAGCCATACCTGCAAACAAGACGTTGCACTGTTAATAATTGTGCTGAATAAGATTTTTTGAAGAAATGGTTTAAGCTAATGGAAATGTTTGAGGTAATTCTTTGCTTTGTCTTTTTTTAGTGACTTTCTATGTAACAGCTAACACTCATTCTGAGGAAAGATCATTATTAATTCTACTGCATAATCTATTAAAATACAACATAATCGACCAGATCAGAAAAAAAAACCCAATATGACTGATAAAACCCCACAGCTGTGACATCTAAGGTAATAAATGGAGCATCAGAGGGCTTTTGTAGATGTCCTTTGTAATGAGAAGGCAACAAATAACAGTGTTTGGGCCTCATGGTAGGTTTTGAGACATCATCTCAACTTCCTTTGCTGTGTCTAATTAAATGAAGTAAAAAACATAGTACGTACTGTTAGAATTTAATATTCTGGGCTCAGATACTCTCATGTCACTTTGACACTTAACATCCACTTAAATATTATGGCAAATAAAACAATTTACATAAAAAAAAAACACTCAAACCTCCAAAAACAACCCCTATGTATTGGCCTCACAACTCCCCCAACTCTCAATCTGATACAGCATCCATGTACAACTACGCTAGTTTGACAAATCCAGACCTTTAAAATACATTTAATAAACTAATACTGTAGTATTATATGTGCAGTTGGAGGTTGAATAATCCAGACATGTAAACACTCAACTCAAAAAGGTATAAGCACATTACACATGCCCCAAAGATCTACATTTCTGCATCAACTGAATTACCTATAAAGCTGCGCTCACTCATATTTATCTGTTTATGGGATGGCACATCTTGACTTAATGTTTGCACAATCTTCATTGCAGACAAGCTCCAAATCTGTCAGACTGTGAGGACATCTATTGTGCACAGCCCTCTTTTAGCTCATCCCACAGATTTTTCTATTAGATTTGTGTGAGGGCTCTGACTAAGGTGTTCTAACACTTTAATTTTCTTCCAATGACTCATCCCTTAATTGATTTGGAAGCAGGCTTGGGTCATTGACATGATAAAAGGTGAAATTCTTCTCTAGCTTTAGCAGAGGCCAGAAGGTTTAGGGTCAAAAATAACTTATATTTGAGACTTTTTCTTCTAATTCCTTTTACTAAAATCCCAATCCCAACCCCAAAGCATGATACTGCCACTGCCATGCTTCACTGTGAGCATGGTGATCTTTTGTTAATGCAAAGTGGTTTTTTTGGTGGAATTGTGGCTAAAAAAAAAGTCAGAAAAAGCCAACAGGGCTCCAAACTGACTCGTTTTATGAGTAGCACAGTGGCCCTTAACTTAAATTTTTAGGAGCGCTAGCAGAAAATTTAGGGGCGCACACTGAAATCGCCTTGCATAACAAATATTCACATTTCCTCTCATTTTCACTGTATTAGTGATAAACATTTAAACAATAAATTCAGAAATTACAATGTTTACAATTCACATTTTTTGTGCAGCAGTTCACATAACATTAAAAAATTATTACTAATTAGCATAATCAGCCTAGTACATATAGTTGTAATGGATGCTGCCATAAAGAGGGATGTTGTGATGTTGTGGGGATGGCAAAAATTGATAAAAAGACAACCTAAAAATGTTTAGAACAGCAAAAAATAATTAAAACACAAATTATAATTCTATCAATATTTTCTTTATTTTTAAGTTCAGTTTTTTTAAGTGTAATTAGTTGTTTTAATAAGGAGTCTGGAACATTTCACAACACTTAACTTTTTAAATATTTTTTTGGCCACACTATTTATTAATAAACTTTACTATCTGACCAAGCGTCGTATAAGTGCTTTTGGATAGGGGAGGGGTCTGCATAGTATCTGCATCCATTCATGGCTAAAAATGTGAGTGGAAATCAGGTTAGTATGCATATATATAACTTAGAATTTTAAAAGAGTAGCATCACCTGGGCAAAACTGTCAAAAACTCACAAAGAACATCTGTAACCCTGAGAAAAACTGTATTAAAATGTCTGCTTCCAGTACTCATTTTGACTACAGATGAGTGGTTACATAACAGCTTCTTGGCTAAATTCAGCCATCCAATATTACCTTCAAAGAGAGAGAAGGGTGTGTCTGGTGTCCTGCATCCATGCCTGCCGTAGTTCATACACCAGTCTGCAAACTTCAGCGACAAAGAGACACAAAGTGCATCAGTGATGTGTAGCTGGACCGTCTCAGGAGAGCGCTGAGCAATGTCAACAACTGCTAAGACCAGCATCTGTCATGGTATCAGATTATTACTGCGACGCCACTCTGTTGCAGTATGAAAGGTAGCCGAGGCAGCACATCTAAAGGATCTGTTCCCATCCTCTGTGAATAGACTTATATTAATAAAACCGTGTGGGCCTTCTGCCACCTGGAGCGCATCCAAACAGCCAGTCATCGTCCCGCTCGGGCTGCTTTGACGCCGACTCACACGGACAGCTACCAACCTGTTGTCAGTAAACATAAAAGAGCCTGCCGCTTGTGTGCCCGTCGTTTCCCGAATCATTTTCAATATTAGAGCTGGCGAGCAGCCAGTTGCAGTATGAACAGTCACACTCTGAACAAATTAAATGTGACTTTCATGTCTTACATCAAAGTCAGAGAAAAGCAAGGATGGACACAACATAGAGCCTGAAAGAGGGATTATAAAATGACTTCTTGCAATTGTTATGGTTTTATAAATCTATATGTGTAGCTCACATCAACTTTAATAGTAGTTCAGCAATGTGATTCTGCTTTATGGTGGAGAAAATGACTAAAATTTGGCTTAAATATGCACACATACTAACTTTAATTTAAAACAAAGAAAAGTTTTTAACTCTAAAGATAGACATCCAACAAAAAAATGAACACGAGACCTCTCAGATGGCTGATTACAGATGTGACTGACCACACCATTGACCGTCTTTCATGTGCTCTCACCATGCAGGCTCTGTACAGCTGCTTTGGGTCGTGTGTTTGCCGGTAGAGAGCCAAGAAGGTGTAGGCGTTACCAGCTGCGCCGTGGCACAGCCCATAGCCCTTTTTTAACAGACCAAACCTCCACACCACCTCCCCACACCGCAGAGCGTCCTCCAGGTACTGCGGGATACCAAAAGCCTGCAACAAGAGACAAATTCTAACATGTAAAAATGCCTGTTTTTGTATTAGTTAATAAAATATTCTTATACCTAAACAAAACAAGCTGTTCCAATTCATTTGACAGAATGGAAAAAAATCAGCATTCATCAACTCTACCACAAGATGGCAGTATGACACCATCAATAATCTATGAAGTCCATGAACGACCTTTATCACTTTTAAATGACTCAATCCTTATTTGTCCCTTAATTATTTACCCTATATGCCTGTAGGAGCATGTAAATAACCCCCGGAGATCCGTGACACCAGTGCACCAGCAGGTCCCGATCGTCCCCGATGCAGGGAGGGTAGTTCCCCGAGGGTAACTTGAGGCGGCAGACGTGATCGACGCTGGGCTTCACCAGCCTGTGAACGTACTCCTCCACCGAAACAAAGCCAGGCTGCATAGGAGGGATGAGATTGTGTTTAGCAGATAAAAAGGTAACACTTTGGCACAAGATAGATTTTATTCAATCAAATCAAAATCAATCANGATAGCCCAATCTCACATGAGGATTTGTTCATTTTATTCAATCAAATCAAAATCAATCAAAATTTGGAGTGCTTAGCTTTAGAAGCCCCAACTGGAGCTATGAACTGATACACTGCCAAATTGTCTTACCATTTACAGGTGTGAATTTATTATTCTACAATAGAACTCACAGTGGGATTTCATCCAAATGTACATCCAAGCTCAATTGTTGCTACATTTTATAGTAAAAGGGTTGTGCACTATGAATTTTTTCCTCCAGGCTTCAGCGCTGATTCACTCTGAGCTAGCCAAGAGTGAATCTATTACCAAAAAGTTTGTAGTTAAACCAACACAAATCCCCTGCTGTTGCTTGTCCTGGTCAAGGAAATACTTATATAGACGTAGAGAGCCAATATACCTGCATGAGGAAATAGTAGATGCCAGCCAGGCCGTGGGCAGCACCAACATACTGCTCCTGGTACCACTCGTACATCAAGGGGCTCTGGTTTTGGAGGCGGAACTTCCTGCTGAGGTGCTCGCCCGATACCAGCACGGCCTCGCTGATCTGATGGAGGAATAAGAAGCTCAAAAGGTCATCAAATCTGTGCCTCTGAAAGAGATTTTTTTCTTTTGCTGATTTCAGTGTGCCACCTGCTGGATGTACTGCAGCGGGATCCTGTCTTGCCCCAGCTGCTGGTTGATAAAGACAAGGGAGTACAGGTAGCCTACTCGCCCATAAAGCATCTCATCTGGCAGCCCCCCCGAACCATTTACCACTGTCTGGTGATACTGCATCAGTCTGTAGGAGAAGCAAAGGAATGAGAAAGTTTATGTGGCAAAACACTGCTCTAATATACCATGTCCTGCATTAAATTTGCCATTTACAATGACTTATACAAGAGTACAATTAATTCTATCATAAACACAATCGCAATTCCAACCACTGGGAGGTAATTAAACTCGATGTGGTCCATTAATTCAGACACATCAGCTTCATCTGAGTGCATTTGATAGATCAGGATCAATTAATCACAAAGGCATAATAAGACAAATGCGAGATTTAGTGGAATGCGGGGGGTGGAAGGCAAAATAGAAAAACAACTGCAGAAATGTCAGTTTTTTTTTTAACCTGTTCTGTCCAGCATCATGAGAGCAGAATGATGGTCTGAACAAAAAGCCTGAGGACCACCCACCACCCCGGGGAAGGCCCAGCTCGACACCTGGGAGGGCAGGGCCAGTCCAGACAGCCACCCACTGCAAGCCATAGCCCGTTCCAGCATTCCCGGTCAGGCACCCAGAGATCACAATGTCCCAGAATCCCCCCCACCCATCCCTCTAAATTTCACACTCCAAACCCAGCCTGACCCATCTGCCAACCTCCAACCATTTCCACACCTCTAAATAATAATAATAATAATAATGATAATAATAATAATGCACACATTTATACACTTATAAAACACATACACATATATAAACACTCATAAAAATTCACCATCCCAAACAAACATCTAATATTTACTCGAGCATCCTGCATCCAATCCCACACCATCTAGTACAAGGGCACCATCCCTCCCTGGCCCCACTCAGGCTACTCTCCACCCTCCCAACAACCTCCCACCCCCTCCATCCAGGCCTCCCCTCCCCGTGGACAGCACCAGTGTCTAGGCCTTGCCCCACAGACACACCGGGGCAGCCCGGCTACCTGGCCCAGAAATGTCGGTTTTATCTACACCTACATATGACTGACCTGTTGATGCACTCATCAGCCTCTTGCATCCTCTGAATGCGACAGTAGACCACGGCGGCTATGGCCAGCGGCCCTGCATCCCCACACAGGAAGGTGACGTCATGGCGATGGGTCAAACACGTCAGGCTGCGGGTGACATGTTCCAGTGCTTTCTGGAGTAAGGAGTCCTCTTTAAACACGCTGTGGAGGTGCAAGTAGAGCAAAGCGATGCCTGTGAACGAACAAAGACACAATGCTGGAAAGATCTGGAACATTTCAAATCAAAGCCATTTTTTTCTCTTAATAATAATATAAAATGAGCTGATGAGTACTTGTTTTCTCCTTTTAACGTTTTTTTTTTTTTAGAAAACTTCTAATCAAGAAAAAATAATAAATAAATAAAAGAAAGATTTGGTTTCTCAGGAACTAGTTTTTACAAATATATTAACTTCAACACTAATAAACTGATTAATCAGTTGGAAGATTAATTAATTTTGTATTTTCAGATAAAGTCAGATTACTTTTTTTTTCTTTAGAACAAGTTCAGTCATAAATTATTTGAAAAAGCCATTCAACCAAAAGTGATAGCATAAACAGCTGCAGTGCAGCAGAGTTTCTGATAAACTTTAATAAACAATAAATACACAAATGCAGGTTAAAGCTCTACATCGGAAAGAAGAAGCCATATATGAACATCATCACGAAATATAGTCTCCTCTGGACTCATTTTTAATGGTCTGAAGCAAAGTGGAAAACTGTTCTGTGGTCAGATTTAGCCGAATTTGAAATTCAGCTTAATCAGTGGACAGTTCAACAGCCTGCATCTCTGATGGTATGAGGCTGCTTTAGCACCTACGACGTGGGTAGCTTACTGGGAAGGTTCCATCAATGAATGAATAGTACATGGAGGAATTAGAGCTGCTCCCATCCAGACTAAGTCTCTTTCAGGGAAGGCCTTGAAGATTTCAGCAAGACAATGCTGAACCATACCCTGCATCCATCACAACAGCAAGGCTTCACAGGAGAAGAGTCCGGCTGCTGAACTGGCCTGCCTGCAGTTCAGATCTTTCACCAATAGAAACCATTTGGTGCATCATGAAAAGAAAAATCCAGCAATAAATGCCATAAAATTCTAAATTACCTAATATTTTTGATGAAATCTTAAAATTGTTCTATTGGGAAGAGAATATGGGTTTAAGAGATCTCCAAATCATTTAAATCTGTTTTTAATTTACATTGTACACAGCATCAAAACTTGATTTACTTATCACTCGTTAAAGCCGAGCTGAAGTTCAGTCCTGCATTACCGCAACACTGAAAAAAAAATCCTCCCTATCACATGTTTATAGACATTAATGGTTTAAAACAGTATGTATTTTCAGAACACAGAATAAAGACTGTAACAAGTCAAATCTACACTTTAAATATGGTCATGACACATTCAGAAAAGAAAGATTAGAGGTCAGTGGTTTCTTATTTTATAGTCATCACTATCATTATGGGAAGCCCTATATCTTGACATTTAGATGTTACATTACTTGCAATCATCTATCCCAAGAGTGTAATTTTGCCATCACCTGCCCAGCCTGTGTATGCAGTGCAGTCTCTTGGATCAGCAGACTTTAGTCCATTTTCCATGACAGCTAAAAGCTCGCTGACCTTGCTGCTCAGCCTCTGGGCAAACTCTGGTGTGATCTGACGTTAATATATAAATAAATAAAAATCAAATAATGAGGTGAACTTGAAATACATGCACACGCACCAAACGTGCCTACATATCCCTCGTGTATTACCTTTCCCTGGAAGTCAAAAAACGCCTGTGTGGATGCCGGACTCCCATCATAGTCAGGATATGGATTCCTTAAGGCTCTTGTATCCATTTTCACAGCCTTATTACGGCTGCGACACCTTGAATCAGACAGAAAGTAACCAGGAAAAAGGCAATGAAAAAAAGCCAGCAATTGTTGTTTAAAATTAATTAATTAAATAGGGACACAAAATGCAGTGAGCTGATGGTGCAAAACAATACACGCCCACAAACAGCTTTAATCCGTTGCAGCTTGTAGTTAGCTTGGCTACGCGGCTAAAGCTAGCAGCTAAGAGCTCGCACTTAATGACGCAAATTATTAAACAAAATAGGGATAAAATACTTTAAAATATAAAAATATGTCATGTGAATAAGGAGATAAAAAAGAGGAAAACAATGCACACGGAAAGATACCTCTGCAAGTATGGCTATGTTGATGTTCAGTCTTCTTTGTGTTTAAGCTTAATGACGAGATAACAGCAGCTAGCTAGCTCGCTACCGACATCTCCTGGCACGGAAGTGGTACTACAGCACATACAAGCGCAGAGATTTGATGAAAACAACAAAACAAAAAGAATAGGTAATGTAGGAAAAATAAAAGACACAAAAAACAAACAGTTAAAAAAAACTTATTTACATAAATCAGAATAAAAACAGAAATAAGAAAGCTAAAGGACATCACAAAGAATGCAGACCAGAGTTGATTTCAAAGATTATAGAAAAACTCATGCTCAGTGGTGAAATGCCAGTTTAATGATTATTTACTTATATTTAAAAATAAATGTACACATAATTGTAATATATTCCTTTATATCATATATATTGACTCCAATTCATATTCATTCGGGTAAAATCTTTTTTTCTGAGACAGCTGTTATGTATATGACGATAAAAATTATACATTTAAAATGATTTTCTTTTTTCTGATCAGTCATGCTTTCATTGATACCTAAAACAAGCTTCAGTAGCAGACTGCAACTACAGGAATAGTACATATTCTTCTCACTGGACATCAGTACACAACATGAACATTTCCATGCTGTATTAAAGTGATTAAATAATCAGACCCACTCTAGTGTTGGGGCTGTTATTGACTAAGTCCTATGAGTTAATTATATGCTTTTGAAATACTGTCTGCTTAATACTCAAGCGTAAGCCAAGTTTGTCAAGCTTTCAAGAGTTAAGTTTTATCCTGACTTTCTGTGACTCCTTTTTGAGTCACATTCAAAGTGTTTGCTTTACTTCAACACTTCCCATTTTGATTGCTCAGGCAACCTTGTCTTTGAAAAGTGCAAATGAGGCTGACCATTAGACTGTCCAGAGAGCAGGATTGTGCTTCCATCATCTCTTTCAGCCTTGTTTTTCTGTTTACCTGTCTGCTTTTATGTGTGCCCCATTATTTCCATATCAATTGGCTGTCGTAGGTGAAGGCTAGTCATGAGGAGCAAAGTGTACAGACTTGCTTGCACACTTTGGGACAGCTTTACCTTGCCTTAAGGGATGCAGAATGGAAATGAGGTTAAAAATGTGACAAGATTCAAATGAAGACCTTCAGATTGTAGTTGAAAGACATATTATTGAACCGAGGGGGAGGGAGTTCCTCAAGGAAAAAATATGAACTAGAGGAGATATTGATCCTGATTTGCTTTTGTTGCAGCACAAGACAACAAACATGACTTGTAAAGCATAAAAGTGATGTTTTATGTTTTTTTATATGCTAATGAATACTGCTGTAAATGAAAAACTACCTAACTAATGAAGCAAAATCAAATTCATCCTACAAACTAAGTCTATGTAGTCAAAGTTCCTCAATTGTTATAAAAAAGTCTTGTTAATTTTCTGCTTAAGCCTCACCAAAACACTATCCAGTAAATGGGAAATGTTATTAGGATGTTCTCTTGAAGAATAGCTAGAAAACATTTAATTGGATCTTTATCCAATTTTTGCTCTCTTTTCTAAACACTTGTATAGTTGAAGTCTCTCTTTTCTCAGTTGAATACACTTTTCTTAATTTAAGCCTTAAAAAGTAAAAGCTGAATTACTTGTTAACATAAATAGCTAATCAGCTAATCACATGGCAGCAACTCAATGCATTTAGGCATGCAGACATGGTCAAGATGACTTGCTGAAGTTCAAACTGATCATCAGACTTAAGAAAAAGATTTTTAGTGGCTTTGAATGTGGCACGGTTGTTGGTGCTGGATGAGCTGGTCTGAATATTTTAGGAACAGCTGATTTACTGGGATGTTCCTGCACAACCATTTCTAGAGTTTAGAGAGAATAGTTAAAAAAAACAAAAAACAAAGACAAAATATTCAGTGAGCGGCAGCTATCCAGNAAAAGAGAAAATATTCAGTGAGCGGCAGCTATCCAGGCTGAAATGACTTGGTGATGTCAGAGGTCAAAGGAGAATGGGCAGACTGGTTGGATATGATAGAAAGGCAACAGCTATTCAAATAACTACTGGTTATACCCAAGGTATACAGAATACCATCTCTTATTATACAACCACAACAATCTGAGCATGGTTTAACCACCACAGCCTACCTGAGTCTTGTTGCTTCATCCCTTTATGACCGCAGTGTAGCATCTTCTGATGGCTACTTCCAGCAGGATAATGCACCATGTCACAAACCTTAAATAATCTCCAACTGGTTTCTAAAACATTACAATGAGTTCGCTGTACTCCAATGGCCTCCAGTCACCAGATCTCATTCCAACAGAGCAGCTTTGGGATGGCCATTAATTTGTAAGTTAACGTTTGGTGTTATTGGCTGCTTTTTATCTTATACATTTGTTGCTTAATTTATAATTAGATAAAGAATATTGGCATTCACAATTAATTTATTGTTTGCGTTGGCTGATAAGTCAGTGTAACACCTAACCACATGAGCACACACATGGTGAAAAACTGAGCTATGAAAAAGGAAAGAACACAATACATGTGGCCAAGACTTACTTGTTTCATCAGTGTGACATGTACCTTTGTGATGCATTATGCCATCAATGAAAACTTTGAAAAGTTGGATAAAATACTGTGCTCTCCCTATTTTTTATTTATTTATTTTTTTAAAAAGGACAACTCCGATTCCTCCCTGGTGAATGTTTATTTCCAATGTGATTTTCTTTCTTCCATTCAAACAAAGAAACATTATTTCACTGATTCAGTGAGACAAAGCAACAACAGACCTGATCCAACATAGCAGGGGGCTGGTGATTGGACTGCAATTCAAAATTCTGCAAACTGTTTACGCAGGAACACTTCCATTCCTGTCTAGACAGAGTTTCCTTTTCTTTCTAAACAGAGAGGAGACAGAACAACATAAAAAGTAAGTACAAACTCCTCGTCTGGGATTTATGATTGGCAAAATATAGATCAGTCTGGAAGACGTTCTGCTAAATGCACAAACATTCAGTCNATCTGGGATTTATGATTGGCAAAATATAGTTCAGATTGATCAGTCTGGAAGTCGTTCTGCTAAATGCACAAACATTCAGTCTAATCATAGCAGTATCGGTTATTCATTGTCAGTGCCTTGGAATTTTGTGAATAAGTAGAGTCCACAGTATGAACAGGGCACAGTGTGGAACATTTGTTAAGGAGCTGTAGCAAAACACTCCAAAACATGTTGTTATTGCCCAAAGAACAGAGATTTAACCACAAGTAAGTAACCCCAACATTCATTCACACCTGCCGAACACAATCCATATCACTAAAACCCAAAGTGACAGTCTGACAAACTGAGCTCCGGATCATTTCTGACTGATTCACCTTCCTCTTCCTGTTCTCCGCCTGACTGCCCCACCTCTCTCCCTGTCTCCCATCACTCCTCGATATTCACGTGGACAGCCGAACTGCTGCTAGAGAGTGTGAACGCTGCCAGAGTCGAGTCTCAGCAGACTACACACTGCGATGCTCAAAGTCGACCGCTTGACCTCCAGCAGCCACAAAGCACCACCCTCTGATCTCTGTCACCCAAGACAATGAGTGGGAGCTGCAAGTGCATCACTTCCAGGTTATTTATAGTGTCACCTGAGGGGATTTTGTGCAGATTTAGAGAATGCATAGACCTGTTTTTGACCTATTTTTTATGATCAGTTTTGATCACAGCACTGGACATGAGCAAACCTGGACCTGCTTCCCACAATCAGCTTTGTAATATGTGATTATTGGCTATACACAGGCGTTTCTTATAAATAATAATTTCCCACAAAGATATGACCTGCAATCACACCTCTGCGTAATAACATGTTTGGTTAAGAGCTCCCACAGAGGAGCTGACAGAGCAGCTGCAAGCATTTTTTCCCCCCATTTTTGCAAGACAATTAAAACCTCAATTTCAGGAGAGGGAGAAAAAAAAAAAGGAGAGAGACAGCATCTTGTATCCCCCGCCTTCCATCATTTCCCTCCCCAAGTGGACAGGCTCCATTTTGGTTGAAGGGAACAGCCCTGACAGCTGAAATAAAGAACATTCTGGTCTCTGACATGCTGCCACGGCCCCATCTGTGGCAGCGCTAAAAATACATGCAGTCTGGTGTCGCCATACCAGTCAACTGTTGAGGAGATGGAGGGAGGCGAAGGGGAGGAAAGAAAGCGACGGATAGATACAACTTTAATCCTTACAGATGAAGCAGAGAGATACTGGAAAAGAGTGAAACGTAAAAAAGAAAGATAGGGAAGATGAAAAAGATCTGAAGAGAAGAAATAAACATGCTCTCTGTAACATTGCTCTCGCAGGAAAACAACATAAGCTGTGAAAACAACTTACACCACTCCACTAAATCCTGTGTGCTGATCCAGCACATGACAAGCAAACATGGAGTGGCACAGAGCGTTGAGCCTGTAAATTTGAATAAAAAGAACTAGTTTGTGCATGACTGCATTTAGCCATTAGACATTAATATTACTGCTTCAACCTTCTTGGGATACGACTCTATGTTTAGCACATCAAGCCAAATGGAATTCAAGTCAAAACTGCTCCAGCTACTTCAAGATTGATGGATTCTGCTGGTGCATAGCAATTTTTAAGTCATGCTATAAGCTATCCATCAGATTAAAGGCTGGTGCTTGACTAGGCTTTTCAAGAAAATGTCAGTGTTTCCCTGTAAACCATTCACTTATTGCTTAAAGAGTCTGAAAAGGCTCATTATGTTGGTATAGGTTCTTAGTCATTCAAGTCATGGTGATCCTAAGAGCTTGAATAAGAGCAACCTGAGTTTTTTTTTTTTTTGGTTCTTGAAGACACTTGAAAGCTGTAACTTCCCATAACCTTACAAGAACTGAAGAAGCCTTTCAGATGGTGAAATGTATTCAAGAACCGAGAAAAAGACGTCTAGCTGCATTTACTCAAGCTCTTAGAATCAGGGTAATCATGTAAAAGGTTTTCCTTGAGAAAATGTGTGTTTATTTAGCAGCATGCAATATTCCTTTAGCACTTAATTCCTTTAAAATCTGGCATTAAAAAAACATTGCCACATCATGAAACTACCTCCACCATGCTTTACTGTGGGGTTGGATGACTCTAAGCAGAGTACCTTCTTTCATGTTTGACTTGCTGGTCGACATGATGTTAAATATTTACTAAATGATGCATTACACAACTTTTCGTACAGCCAATGACAGATCCTTTTACACTGTCTTTTCTGTCATAGAAACCTTTTCTTTTATAACTGATGTGCCTACCAGTTATACACCTTGCATATGCTGTAAGCCCTCTAACAGTCTAAATAAATAAAACAATGTTATATTGAAGCAGATCTACAAGTGGAAGCAGTTAGTTTTTGCTCTAAGTGAAGGGCTTTAGTAGAATTGTTACCTTTAAAGGGTGCAGAACAATGTCCCAGCTTAATGACTGATCATACAGTCAGTTAATGAAATAGCTGTGTTTCCTCCTTTTTTGGCTACTGTTGTCTGTTTTGGTTTAATTTAACTGTGAAATTTTGGCATAAACTTAAACTGCAGAACAAAGCGTGTGGAGGTTAAACAGGGACAACAGGCATGATGGGACCTCAGCTGAAATGGGTAGACTTTTCTCTATGTAATCCTTTTATTTTCTTTTGTTATTGATGCAATATGGTGTAGCCGAAAAGTTTGGTGCCAGAGAGGAAATGCAACAGTTGACTGCTGGGTGACTGGTTCAGTGTTGACAGTTATGTTTTTGTACTTACAGAATATTCTACATTGTTTCCTAAAAAAATGAGTTGCCAATGAAAACCCTATTTCCTCTAGATGAGTAAAAATAACATTCTTGTTGGATTGAGAGTCAGTATGTGTCTCTTGGTCTTATTGGAGCCTTTGCTATTTTCTCTTTACATGCTACCCCTGGGGGAAATCATGTGTAGCCAAGACATCAATTTTCATCGCAATGTAGATGACACTCAGCTCAATGTCCCATTAAAGTCTGGTGCCATTGATGTGTCCTGGATTAAGTTCTGCTTTACTGACATAAACTGAATGTGCACAAATTTCCTCTAATGGCAAATTACCTGCTAAATAATTCCCAATTGGGGTAATTATATGACATATAAAATGTATGATTCAGTCATATAATGTAATTACACACTATTAACCCACCTCAAGCAGCTTTAACAACTTCTCCTCTAGTCCTTCTGCCTTATTTGGTAATGTTATATATAAAGCACTCAACGTTGGTGTCATTTTGACCCAGATGTGCTATTTGATGTCTAGGTAACCAAAGTGGTGAAGTCCTACTTCGCCAAGCTAAGCTTATCAAGGTCAGGCAATTTCTATTTAATACGGACTCAGAAAAGGTCAACCATGCTTTAATTTCATTCAGACTCAATTACTGCAACACACTTGAGTCTGGCATAAGCAGGGGAAACATCACACTACTACAACTGAGGCTTTTAATGCAGGCTAAGAGAAGTGACCATATCCCATCATATCTGTCAGTCTGTTGCCGTGTGAAAGAAACATAGATGTTTTGATGATGAAGGCTGTGAGATATGACTAAAAGTTTCTCAAGGGTCATTAATGAATATTCAAGCTCAAGTCGTGCTCTTACTCTTTCTACTCTTTATTTCTTTATTTTCGATAATTTACCACCAACTCTTAGGAGATTGGATGTTCATTAGGTTTGCTATTGAAAAACACCTGCAAATCAAAAGAGAAGATTATACATGCATGAAAAAACACTGATTACTAGCGACTAAAACGAAACAAGATTATAAGCTCCAGCTCTCTTAAATTGTAACCAGTCCAAGTCATTTTTTAATATAAAATGGATGGAGACAAAGAAAGCTGATTACAGTCAATACACACATGTTTATCTTTCTCCTCCTCCTCCCACAGTGTAGTGTCCTCTCCCAAAATTGTGTTATGAAAATTTGATCAGGGTCTTAATCGAAAAAGTGTTTGCCACCTCTTAGACTCCAACAGCAATCTGTTTGATAGAGTACAGGCTAATCAGCAAGGCATTTTTGGTGTGGATAAAAAGAGCCATGGCAGAATGGCATTGTTTTCCTTGTCAAAGTCTTTATCATGGCTGTCCTTGTGCTACACACAAGCTCAGGAGCTGTGTTTTCTTTCCAGTTATGGCACATATTTGGTTGCAGGGTGGTTGCATGCACACATCTGTGAACAACAGATGACCAAATGGTTGATATGTCACACTTTTAGCCATCATTTAACCAAATTCAGCACAAGATGTCATTTGTCTTTTGCTGCAGTTCTGCAACTGACCACTAGGTGGAGTCCTTGTAATTGCCTTCGTTTTATTGATGGAATCCCACTCATATGCACCTGCTTGCGCTCGGTATGTGACTGGTTTCTTTATCGTTGCCATGACTGTGGAAATTGATTTTCTTCTTCTAAAAAAATTTCAGCTCTTTGTATGCAATGATGATAACTCGACATTTGATTCCCCCTCCACCAGTCCAGCAAGCAGCACCCCCTGCAAAGCAAGGCTGAGGGCCTTTCCCCCCTAATGGTTGATCTTCAACAACTGGGACTGTTTAGCTTTCCTAATTAGAGAGCAAATGCTAAGCACTTGCACAGCCTCCCTGAGTGGACTTAATAAACAGGATCCTCATTAAAAGCAGGCACCACTGAGAGTGGTGCAAAGTGACGAGGCCCCCTGGAGCAACACCCATCGTAGCAACCCCATCACCACCCCCTTTTCTTTTCTCATGACCAAAACCTAAACAAGGGGTAACAACTGTGGAGGTAGAGTTTTGCGGAGAAACCTATTAATTAAATATTGTGTCTGGCTAGTGACCGCCCACTGATTCTAACAGGGGTAGACGACTGAAACCAAGGAAGAAAGAAGGCATGTGGAGGGTTAACATGGAAACAACAGGCAGGGAAGAAGGAAGGGTATGAAGTAGCAAAGTATTAAAGAAGGGAGCTGAAAAACCTATTAAAGTTTAGAGCTGGTACCGTTAAAGAAACACAGATACCTAAGCATAAGTGCTTATTTATGCTTTTAAAACTTAAATAAATGCACCAAATTTCTTGTGAAATGCACTTTCTGCACAATTTCTGGAAAGTTACTCAGACAAAGCTAGCAGGACTGAAATCAACTTAAGCATTGGTTTAGCATAACTCTGGAAAGTTGCTGAATCAAAAGTAGCATAAACATAACATTTGCTGCTGTGAATGTTCCTTGTTGAAAATCCCAACACTGAAATCCAAAAATGGACCCAAGTTTTCTGGTTCACCTCTAGCATGTTATCATGCTAACATTTGCAAACTAGCATTAGCTACAAAGACAGTAAGATAAGGCCTAACCCATTAGTTCCTGATTCATTTGTGCTGCCAAAACACAAATAATCTGTGTTAAATGCTTCACCAGACCAGCAGACTTAAGTGTCAACAAATTTGTTGACGCTAATATAAGCTAATATTTAGAAAACTCCAGCCCAGTAAAGGTTGCTATTTGACTTTTAGGTGCATACATTTAGGGCAACATTTTGGGGGATCATTGGGATACGTAGCCATGTTTGTATAAAACTATGTATTAATAAGTTATAATTTTTCCTCAGACAATTGTTTTTTATATCACCTAACTTAATTTTAAGCTTAATTTGGGAAAGCCCAGACCCCTACCTGTGTCAGATCATGCAGCATCATTCACAGTACAGATGATCCAGCTTAGTTTGTGTGGTCTGTTGGATTTAGGCAGCAGCAGTCAAACCATTTTGGTTGCCTAAATGATGTCTTTTGTTGTTTCCTTTTGCATTTCTGCTGTAACTTGCCAGCGGCTGCATTATTTATGCTTAACAGGACAGATTTAAACTGTGATTTCTAATGATGAGAAAATATCTGGATGACATTTTGACTCCATGAAGCACCTAAATGATGCTTAGGAGCTTCTTGCAAGTTTGGCACTATTTTTGTGCAGTCATGAGCAAAGCTTGCTACTCCTTTTGTATATTTCATTCATATAGATGCTTGTCTAGAGACACACTCACAAACCTTCATCTTTAAAGATTGATAACACAATCGGGAAGCGGCACACGATTCACATCACCTCTGTCTCCCTCCCACTCAACCCCTGCAGAGCTGAAGTTCTTGCCTCCCTGTAGGGAAGCAAGTTTGGACACTTAAGCTAACAGTTGGTGAACAGGTAGAACTACCTGGAACCCCTCTGTGAGTTAGAAGACACCCTGAACACGTCTCATCATTCAAAATCACATTAGTCTGCCACCCATGAAAACAGAGCGAAAGGAGAAAAAAAACATCAAAGACTGTTTACTTGTGTTTCAAAGTGGTAAATTTGTTGCACATCCCATGGTTTTTTATAGTTAAACAGCCACAAAGGAATTAAAACTGTGACTCTAATTTAATCGCTATGAGGGGGAATTTGTGCATTTAGTCATTATTTATTGAACAAAAACAAAGCTAAAAGTGCAGAAGAAGTGTGTGAAAAACTAAGGACACTAAATGATTAAGTAAAACGACAAAGTAACGACTAAATGTAATAATTGTTTGTAACACCTTGATTCTGTTTGTAAGGTTGTAAGTTAACAAATCTCTGCTGCCATGTGTTTTTTTTTTCATAAAAGAAGATAGTTTTTTCTACAACCCTTCCAAACAGGCCACAGTTCTTCAGTCATTTTCCAATCGTACTTTAACATGAACACTTTAACATTTAGCTGACAGAGACCTGTAGTCTGAAATGCAGCTTTTGGCTTTTTTTTTTTGCAGGTTTTCTTTGGACTGTCCAATCTTGGGCTGGATTTGATGGGAGGTCCACTTGTGGGAAGATTGATAGCCATCTTGAATCTTCAACTCTTGAATAATCTTTCTCACTGTAGAGTGATGGACTCCACAGAGTTTGGAAATTGACTCATAAACCTTCCCAGATTGATGGACAGCAACAGTTGCTTCTTCAAAAGCGGATGTCTTTCCTCCTTGGGAGTGCGACATACACATGAATGTTTCAAACTAGCAAACTAATGTGGCATAGAAACCATGATCACCAACATGCAGGTATATACACGTACTGTAGTTTGGGCTTTAAATTTATTGAACAATGTGGCATAACAGCCGTGGGCACTTACTATCACTTGTGGTGTAGTTTTCTCTACTCTGAGTTGACAGTTTTGATGGTTGCTAAAATAAATAGTCTTTCCCTGTGTTTGTAAATAAGTATGGTTTTAATACCTTAGCTACAAAAGTGGACACTCTCATCGATTTAAAAGCAAATGCTAATTTCCACAGATTAATAAACCTGCTTCCCTTCTTCTGTCATATTGCTACTGACTGAGAACAACACTGAAAACATCCACCAGTAGTCTGTTACGTTTTGTCGGGCGCAAACCTCCTATGTCCAAAACTTTTATTTTTTAAGAAATTAATAAAACTGCATGGCTTTTGGAATAATTGGACAAAATGTCATCAAACTTGGTTATTGTGTTTTACATCATATATCTTTGGTTAAATATTTGTAAAACCACAGATAGACATAAAGGGTGACCAATAAATGTTGGACATAGGTTTGTGCCCGACAGCAACGAGATCAAAAGTCCTAAAACTTGTTCCACCTAGACTCTTTCTACCTCCTAAAGCACTGCTTTATAAGGCAGTGTTTTATCTTAGCAACAAGTACATACTCAGGTGATGTTTAATTAACAGTACCGGAGCTGTTGGATGCTTTGTGTATATATTATTGATGCTACCAGCTTTGACAAAATGTCAGACTTTAACATCCTCGGAATGAATATGAGTTGTCTGTTTTCTTTTATCTCTCATTATATCTGTTGGTCTTTGTATCTGCACATTCCACCCACCCAGAAACGTGCCCATGTGCTACATTCCATCCACCCATTTTTGCTTTTACCCATCTGGGATTCATCCATCTACTCATTTCTGAGATGAAAGCTGAATAACAAGCAGATGTTTCTAACAGACGTTGTAGAAACGAGGAGGCAAGGAGATAGATTTTGTGGCTTGAATCCCTATTTTGGTATGAGTCAGCAGTCCACTGACAAAGCCATAGTAACAGAAGAGTGTTTTAAAAAAAATGAATTAAATAAATAAAAAATCCTGTGTCCTGTCGTGAATCATGCTGGGTGGCCATGCAGACTGCCTTTTGCCTCCCCCTCTCTTCTCTGCCTCCATTCTGGTCCATCTCCCCTACCTCCTCTCTCCTCCATCCAAGCTTAAATCTTTTGAGGCTCAGATGCGAGCTGACAGTGGTTATTTCTTATCACGCCACGGCAGTTTTATGTGTCACAAGCGCTCAATACACATTGGACAGAAGCGTACAGGGTCATTATGAATCCCAACACCCTGGCCGGTTGACAGCTCCTGGCCATTCCAGGAGCTGCCGATTCTGTCATGTTTTATGCTCATTCCCTCTCAGAGTTTGTGCACAAATTCATCTGTATGTCTGAGAGAAAGGGTTCACGGGGTTACCGCCACCAGCTAGCCAGGGCCAGCACTCTGCCCTCTGCATAGCTAGAGGGTCAGTGTCACAGTCCTTTTGGCATAAACAGTACAAAAGGGCCAAAGCACAGTGCACAGAGAGCACAGCCTTTGTGCTCTCCAGTGATGTTTCAGCTGAATGCACAACCCAAATCAAACAGATAATCCTAATGGAAAACAGTTACTGGATGTGCTGATAAAGCAGGAGAAGAACTATTAAACAAGAAACTTAACAGCGATGTAAAAGTGCAACTTAACAAGTGAATGCTGCTCTAAAACACAACCTAATTAAAGGCTTGGAAAAATAATGCTAATTCTGCTGGCCTGTTGAGACCCAGCTGCAACCACAGACTGCACCTCAAATGTAAGAAGTCAATGACTCATAGAGTGAAATACAACTGTGTGGTACATTTTCTAAGCTGATCCGCTCAGCCAAGTATTTAGCATTACAAACAGTGTTTACTTTCTCTGCTGTGCTTGAACCAGCACATTCACACCATTAAAATATTTACCCCTTCATGCACAGCTGGAACTAAGCAGAAGGATTCTTCAAGGGAAGTTTGAACTGGAAAGTCAAACTGGGTGAGTAATTAGATCAGTAAAGGCCTCAGTCATGCAGAAAGCATCTTTATTTTTTGGGAAAAAGCAGGAAGTAGAGACTCTGTGGGTTGTAAGGGTTGATGCAATCAGCTACATATGTAATTCGTCTGCTGAATGCTAAACAGAAGGCAAAAAAGGTAAAAAAAATAAAAAAAAAATGGATAAAATTCTGCATGATTAACTGAAGAATAAAACTTTTTCTACCACAGACAATTTTTTTTTTTTTTGATAGGAAGAAACAAAAGTTATGATGAGCAAGTGCGAGGGCAACAGGCAAACTTTACATCCATGCTGAAACACTTCCCTACATTAAGTACATGCTTCCCACCAAGTAAAAGAAACGATCCATCCATAAGCCCTATCCCCAGTTGAGGCATACAAGTGCACTCAATGCACCGGTTCCAAACTGAAGCTGCTTCTGCACACAAAGAGACTCTACTTATGATACATGTCCGCCTCGCCGACTGTGGAGATCTAATATCCGCTGTGAGTCATCATCTGTGGAGGGAAAAACAGCAGCGGTTTTCTTTCTATTTGGCTGCAGGTATATTGAAGTGCATTAAAGTCCCATTAGGGGACCTTAGGTCTGTATTTTCACCCATAGTGGCTGACTAATGGAAGAACCAGTCTGGGATGAATCCGTCATGGTTTAGCTGCACCGGCGGTGGTGACTTGGCCCTGGCGAAAGCAGCCACAATAGGTCCTCTTCTTTGCTCAAACACTGCTATTGATCTGTGAATAGCTGGTAATCAGAAGGACGTGGAGGGAATCATAAAGCACTGTCTGCCTAAGCTCCCCACAAATTGTCCCCTGCAGAGAAAGGGACCCCTACTAGGAGCCCATGGTTTAGTCAGAGGTAGTTCTTCTGAAAAGCGGAGGCCTGGAGGCCAAGAATGCTGTCATCGTAATGATGCTGCCAAAGTTTTTCTAAACCAGTTCTGTGGTGTGCCACAGTCAAGGGAGCTCATTTATTAAATTTTCAGTTGTTATTCCAAGGTTTTACCCCTATTAAGCCACAAGAAAAAGTTAAACCCAGGTTATGGTCAGTTAATTGTACTAGTAATTTTTGTCTAAACTGTATCCCAGACTCAGCTTAGAAGTGGATTCATAGAGGCAAAACACTTACATGTATTCATTTACATTAGAGACAAAAGGGATAAACACTCTGTGTCAATATGGGATTTAGCATCTTCCCCAAATATTTGTGAACTTAGCAACTTGGAATTGAACCACAGACCACTAAAGAGTAAAAAATGTCCCCTTGTTGCAAACACGTTTTGAATCTCTAAAACATTCACTGGTATTACACAAAATGATGTGTACAAGAACTTTACTAATAATAAATACATACAAAATTCTCATAGACAGTCATTGTTAATCATAGGAATGGTGGCTCAAAACTTGTTTTTTTATGATTAAAGTGGCTAAAATAAAGCAAGAACAGCCATTTTAATTTAGGAATGAGCAAAAGAGAGAATAAATTAAATGAGAGTAACTTTTGCTGACCAGTCAGGTCCTGCCATGGCAACAGATCTTATCTACAGTAGCAACAACTCCCCAGATATCTATCCAACAGGAGCTGATCGCATCCGTAAGAAGCCAAACCAATCCACAAAGACCCCCACAACCCAAAGAAACCCAAGGAATGAATTGCTAACAGTTTTAGACACTCCATATGTTCTTTATTTCATCCCTGACTGGCTCCCTGAGCTGTTCTAGCAGCATTAGAGGAGGATTTTCTCAATATTAGGAGAGTAGATTTAATGTAAATTATATCAGGTTTACATATTTATTTAAATGTAAATTGGATCTAAACATAAATTTTCAGTATCTTTGATATGTAGTCATCTTTTCTGGGCTAAAAAACCCAGTGACCATAAGTGCAGTAATTTAGTATATCTGTCATCATTTAAAGATTAATGTACTCAGAAAGATCTCACAGCATGTAAAGCACAGCAGGTCAGCCAAACATCCAGAGAGAGGCATTTATCTGGCAAGCATGCAGTTCAGCACACATGGAGTAAAAAAAAAAAAGAAAAAAGAAAAAAACAAGTTTTCCTTGGTTTGTGTCAGCCATAGGTCTTAACACAAAATGAATTAGATATTCTAATATATATTTATATATATATTAGGTCTTTTTTTTATCAGATTAATCACAGCTCTCATATTAATTAATCATGATTAATCACAGCTTTTATTTTAATTAATCATGATTAATAACAGCTTTCATTTTAATTAATCATGATTAATAACAGCTTTTATTTTAATTAATCATGATTAAATACAGCTTTCATTTTAATTAATCATGATTAATAAGCTTTCAAATTAATCATAAATTTTAAATAATTTCAAAATGATTAATCACCATTCTCAAGTTTTTATATGCCTAAAATTTGCGCGTTTTTACAGTGTAGAATCAACAGAATGAGCCAATCCTACAAATATTTGCTGTCAACTGACCTTCCCTTGGGTAAACTTTAGATGTCCAACGGTCAGTAAATGCAGCATGTAAAACACTTAACCCCACGTTGTCTCTCGTGGTGTCTATCGGGGTATGAGTGTGTGTGTG